>JAHWFP010264303.1:0-56112 GCA_023313725.1 Lithobius niger
AAGTATGAACTCCCAGTAAATAGGCGTCATAACAAATCACACATAACGTGAAGTTTAAGGCTAGGCTTGTAACTACGGTCGCAATTAATTTCATGATAGAAGAAATGCCTAGTAGGACAATTTACGTTTAGCCTACGCCTAACGCTCAAGAATTAGGTACTGCAATCATTGCTACTTATCTGTGAGTTACAGCCATGATTAATAGGGGAAAAATCTACCGAAACATCGATTGTGGTTCACAAAAAGAAACCGCTTTGCTCGAAAACTAGATACAAGATGGATGCCTCCATAGGCAGAACAATGACTCAACAATACCCAGACCTAGTTAAACGCGCCACAACAGAGAAGGGACGTGGGAGCGCGGCACAACAGTGCTCAGCGTTCTTACAGTAATATTAACATGAATACATTGGCGTATTAAAGGGACAGGGACAGATAAGTACAAACAAGTAAACTGTCGAGGTTTACTCTGTCAGTCCCCCCTCATTTGTACGCTCCTCTCGCTGCCATTACCCTAGTTCCATTAAGCTTTATAATAAGGGTTAATAGGCCTCAGACTCAAAAATCGTACAGGGTACAGAGTATGGTACCGAACTACGGCCTCTCTGAGAGTACAAAAATTAAACGAAGATTGCCAAAACGTTGGCACAAATACACCGTACGAGTTACATTCCAATTCATTTGTGCCGCCGACAATATCAGTTAGTTATGTTATGTTATGTTATGTTATGTTATGTTATGTTAGTTATGTTTTGTTAACGTGTTTAGAGAAAGAAATCCCCCTCGGGTTAGTTGGTTACTTCGTTACATAGCATACGACAAATTAACATTTGAATAAACACTTGAATGGGATAGGCACTTTTGCCCAACGTCTGAAACCGTACTGGCTTCGTCAGTATGTCGGCCACTAAATCGTCTAAGGAGAGGTATTGTAGCTTTACGTGACATCAGCAACATGCTCACGCACAAACCAGTTTCCTAACATGATGTTTGGACCTCGCACTAAGGTCTATTCTGTTAACGGTATTTATTGCTGACTGGCAATACGTATTTATAACAATAGGTTTCTCTCCCTAAGGCAACCCACGGCTGGCATGGTATTTACCAGGGTTTTACTGCCCCGGGATAAACTATTTTTTCCCAGTTATTCCGAGTTAAAGACAAAAAATGGGTGAATAACGTGTAAAATATAATTATATTAGTTTTAAAAATTAAATAGTGTTAAATATAATTAAAAGTGTCTTCAATTCAAATGATTAGATTCAAAATATGTTTGCTGATGCAACGTTTACGTAGAAAAATGAACATAATTGTGTGTTGTAAATACAAAAATTATTAATTGAAATACTAAAAATTCTCATGATTTTTTTATTGACAATTTTGTTTTGTGAATTGCCATATTGCTTATGGATTAGGACGTAACATGCAAGAAGTCTTACAGAAAAAAAACTTTCAAACACCAAGTCACTCTGAATCATTCTCTACTATTCAGGGTACAATCGGCACGCAGCATCCTATAACCTATTTCACATCCTATAGCCTACTTCACAGCTTTGAATGGATGTGCCCAAAGTTAGAAAATATTCTTACGATGCTCGCAGAACTTCCTGGACTCTGATGTAACTGTACAGCCAGTTCAATAAAATCTGACTTGATTGTACTGTTCTTCAGATAGAATTACTGAGTAAGTGTTAACGAGCAGTTAGGCTCCACTTAGCTGGTATTTACCATGATTTTACCGGTATTTATCAGTGCCCTGTCCAAAACTAGTTTTTCCCGGGAAATTGCCAACCCTGAGGAATTCATCCAGGAGCTGGATGGTCCACATGTTTTCTCTTACACACTCTGTCAATGCCTGCAACTCAGCCTCCATGCTACTGAGGCAGACCATGGTTTGCTTCCGAGTTTTCCAGTAGACAAGTGCTCCCCATACTTTGACCATATAGACGTTAAACCCTTTCCTATCGAAGGTTGTCCCTCAGGAAGCATCACTAGACCCCATTAAACTATCGTGCGAGTCCCAGAGAAATGCTAATTTTCTATTTACTGTGGTACGCGCAAGTACCTAATTACTCTCTTCGCTGCCTCCCAATGCGCCTCTGTAGGTGAATGGTTATAGCGGGCCAGCATACAAACAGCAAACATTACATCGGGGCGAGTCCCCTGTGCAATATATACACGAGACCCTATGATGGCCTGATACTGTTAAACCTCAAAAGGTTTGGAACTCTGGCAGTCGTCGATTATCTGGGATAGCACCATTGGCGTCTTTGCACACTTTGCATTTTCTAACCCATACTCTGACACAACTGTCAATATACTTCTGAGAAATCAATTTCCCGGTGGGTACTCCCAATATCAAACCCCAGATATAAGCAGTTAGAGGTCTCTAACAGCGTAAAGTACCTCTTCACTGACCGTTTCGAGCAGCACGCCATCCCCGACGCCCAACAATATTTTGAGGGGCTGAGCCTTTATTACTGGGCTCGAAGACTCAAAAAAATCTTGTCCGGGGATCTGGCTGCAACCGCAGGCCACCAACCGGGCTTTAAACTTATGCAGAGTACCGTTGGCGTTAAACTTCTTTGAGAAAACCCACTTCGACCTTCTAACCTTGCATCCCGCCGGTCGGGAGACTAACGCCCATACATCCAAGTCGTCTAACATCTGGAGCTCCTTTTGCATAGCCTCCTTCCATTTGTCTCTCACACTCCCAGCCATTGCCCGTTATCGACCCAGTTAACGTTGGTTGGAGAAAGGACTGGTTGCGTAATTACCGGGGTCCTACAGAGTTGTTACATACATCCAGTTCTCTTACTGAGAAATGGCCCTCATCAGAGTCTACCCCTAGTGTCGGCTCCCCAAGCCTCTCTTCAGGTCTGCACCTTTCCCAACCTAACCGAGCCCATAAGCTATTCAGCTCCTCATCGATTGCTAGGGTCGATGCACAGAGGACACCGTCCCCTACTGCCCCTTACGTGGGAGTACTCCAACTTATGAGTGTCTGTTTGGACTATCCCTAACCTACACCTTGATTTGCGTGAGGCGGCGCTACCGCTGCAACGTGGGCACGTAGCATGCGTCAAGTACAGACCATTCGTGTAGGGTAAAACGGAGGACAAGTTTATAGGGAATATGGGCGCTCGCGAATAAACACACCACTATTCCTCGTATTTATGTTATACCCCGTCTCACACTACTTGTTCATAGAGATTGTATTACAGAGAGCGGTTGGCACATATACTACACCCTTAAGAACTAGTACATTCGGCAGTATAGCCCCACCCTCACTCACTCCCTGTACATAAACATCCCCAATAAGGTGTCCCTTTGTGGGCCCCAGAGCTTCCAAGTCCACCTCAATCGAGGGGGAAGCGTGGAGATCCACTGAATTACGGACAAACGTGACAACATGACAACTGGCATCACACATGTTGTACAACTACTTGAAAGATGTAGTTGTAGGGCGTTGAACCTCAACTCGCCCTACCCTTCGGGGACATACGCCTCCACTCATAACGTTATACTATACTCTTAATCAAATATCCTGACTTAATCTTATACGGTACGCAGTTGCATCCAGCAACCACATCTGGAAGGAAGTCACACAGTAAGACACTTACACACAGTCATAGTCTAAGTAATAGCTAACGTGAGTAGCAGCAATATAACGACTACACTTAGGAATAAGATAGGTAACACTAATTAACAGCACTCACTGACAGACACATATAGCAGCACCCCTATATTTCCCAAAAAAAACGTGATAAAAGGATTATATTGGGAAGTACTCATCTGGGAAGGTATAACGTTTACCACATTATAACAGTGAAAAGCAGCATATACTTCAGATAACATTTTGGCTAAACTAAGAGTACCCACAAAAGATGCGATATCAACCCAACACCAAATGCAATACCCCAACTCAATGAAAAAAAACAATAACCATATACTCAAAAGTATTCGAGTCAAGTCCAGCTCTAAAGGTAGGGTATAATGGGTAAAAGGTAAAATAACACGCATGGAGTAACAGGTGGGGCCAATGACCTTGGACTATAACCAGTACCTATGCTTAAGACTCGATCAGTGATAGCAAAAGTAAAAGTCAGATATTAAAAGTAGGCAGTCGAGCAAGAAAGATCAAAACAGTGTTTTAGGTTGAAAAACAGTACTTGTGATAAAGGATAAAACAGTGCTAGTGTACATGTTGGCAAAAATACTTCCAACTTCTACGGAAGGAGATACCTGCCCCCAAGGTCTCAGGTGGCCATTGGCAGTAGAAAAATTGGTAAAAGTACTTACATAAGGGCTTCCTTTTCCTTTCTCTTTCTCCACTTGTCGAGGTGACTACAATTTGTCACACAACATGGATCACTGCCCTAAAGAGACCATAACTTACAGCCTAATGCGTGTAAGCCTTATTTCACACTAACAACACTAGAACTTGCTTCACATCCGTTAAAACGGTTAAACCGCCAAACCTCTCTGCTGGGCTGGCCTCTGGGAATTGCTGGGCTTTGTACTGCTGGGCTAGCATCTGGGGACTGTTGGGCTTAGCACTCCGCCGGTGCAAATCTCTGCTGTGATCCTAGGTCCGGTTTCTCCTTCATAACGGTGGCGTTTCGTTGTCCGTGGCGGTTCGAGTTGTACCCACAGCTGACGTGTTTTTTTTCCTCACTTTTATTTTACTTCAGTTACTTGCGTAAGAGCGAACAACGATCGCATTTTCAGATTAGGTTAAGCGGGCGGGTATACTGTACTGCGACCCCTTCATAACCTTGTAGAGATTAGAGTCCTAAACGCTGACCCCTGACTTTAGATTTGAATGTCCTAAGTCAAAAATGGAACACTGCCATTTTGATTAGTGGATGGAAAGTTCGAGATTGTGGACGACGAAGTAATTGCATGAAATAATTCGCAGCACGCTCGTTACAGCTGAGGAAAAGTCAGCAAAACTACGGTGCTAAACTGTGACTAATAAAAGGTATGCGGCACACACGTAATCAAATGTTCTTGTTACTCGTCTATGTGGCCTAAGCTACGCCACCAAGCTGTAAGCTTATATTTATATAAGTAAACTGTAACTCCGGAATTACGGGAATAACACGCACGTTAAGTAATGCTACGGTACTATGCTATTAAACTGTAGCTACGTACCCTATCACTGTGCTATCAAACTGTAGCTACTGAAGCAATGCTACCAAACTGTGAACAGCGAAGGTAATATTTCAGTAATTGGAATATTATCACTATTCAGCAGAGGTCGTCTAAACGACGTTATGACCGATGGATCGAAAATAAAAGCTAAGGCTTTGGGCGTACACAAATCAGTATTTATTGGAAAGTCTGAACTCACAGTAGATAGGCATCATAACAAATAACACGTAACAACGTGAAGTTTAAGGCTAGGCTTGTAACTACGGCCACAAATAATTTCATGATAGAAGAAATGCCTTAGCAGGACATTAGCCTACGCCTAACGCTCAATGATTAGGCAGTGCAGTTATTGCTACTTATCTGTGGGTTATAGCCATGATTAATGGGGGAAAAATCGACTGAAACATTGGTTGCGGTTCATAAAAAGGAACCGCTTTGCTCGAACGCTAGATATAAGATGGATGCCTCCATAGGCAGAACAACGACTCAACAATACCCAGACCTAGTTCAACGCGCCACAACAGAGAAGGGATGTGGGAGAGGGCGCAACACTGCTCAGCGTCCTTACAGTAATATTAACATGAAAACATTGGCATATTAAAGGGACAGGGAGAGATCAGTACAAACAAACAAACTCGGGGTTTACCCTGTCACACCTGAGGCTTGTAAGGGAGAGGTCATAGTCCTGGAGGACAGGGAACCGAGGATGGATTGAACAGGAAACTTTCGTAGCGCAGGCCGGGGTTTACAAGGCAATGCGCCATGTTGCGGAAAGGGAATCATCTTGAAAGAGAATCGGCTGGCTGGATGTAGTTGAAACTTTTGAATGGTCGAGAGATCCCCGACCTGAAGGACAAGGAATTGAAAGTGGAACGAAGAAAAAGGTTCCGGGCCCGGCCCTGAGCCTAAGCCCGAACCTCGAGTCTTGGTTGTTTGTGAAAAAGAAGATGCGCTGGTGCTCGGGAGTTGTCCCAGACAATGCAGATAGAGGAAGCATTCCAGAAGATAGGTGGACACAATCCTGTGGTCCAACGAAAGGATCCGGGTACGGGTTCTGGAGCCCCATCCCCAGGCGTCAGATGTATGGGCGAGCATTTATTTGTTGTAGTGAACGACTGTGAAGAATGGCGACAGGGGACAGGAGACCTGAATCAAAAGGGACTTGAAAAAGTCACCGGGTCTGGGTATGGGCCTTGACCCAAACCTCAAGCCTTGGGCAGAACGACGGATCAACGTTTGGACGTCTGAGCATAAAGACTGCGATAGACAATGTCGAGTGGCGGAATGTGCAAGAATACAAGCAGACAGTATACGATGTAGTATATGAGGGCCCAGCCCAGGCACAGGTGACGGTGTCTGGTTCCCGATCCCAGGCGTGTGGCTCATGGGGAATCATCGTGGTTGTGAAACGACTTGGTAAAAAGCAGCAACATCTTCAAGAAATCAGGCGGATAGCGGATCATGATCCATCAGTGTTCGGGCCTGGGCACTTGAGCCCGGTCCCCGTGTACATGCACAATTGGAACTGAAAAGTTACGTCAAGAGTAATCGGGCCAAAATCCCCTTGAAGCTCCTCTTCTCAAGACTGATGCAGTAGCATTAGCTTCAAAGATGAGTAGACACACAAAATTTTGGTGCAAAGGGAACAAGGCCCGAAACCAAGTGAAGGTCCTCTTTTGGAACCAAGGTTCCTACAATACTCATAACATCAATGTCCTCAAGAAGGTGAGGGGACAGCAGATGCGGTCCGCAAAAGGCAACGGGCCGGGCACCGAGTCCTGGTCCCGGTACGTAAACGTCCGTGGATAAGCAAAACTGGGAACCCGGTTCAAAGGGGGCTGGGTCAGGGCCCAACCAACGGTTCTCTTCGGAATCCAACGTACCTATAGCTGACGAAAGTAACCGTGTCTTCAAGAAGGTAGGCGGACAGCAGATGCGGTCCACAAAGGAAAACGGGCCGGGCGTCGAGCCCCGGTCCAGTCCGCAGGCAGGCAAAATCGAAAAACGGTGCAAGGAGGGGTCGGGCCAAAGCCCATCCAACAGTCCCCTTAGAGAAGGCCAGAAGACGGGAGAGCTCAAAAGCAACCGCACACAACAGTTGCCCTAGGAGAAAGATGAGACGGATCCCGAGCGGACTGCCGAGCGGAGCGGATGTAGGATGCCTGCGCTCGCGCGTGCGCAGTTAAGGGAGCCTACGAGTACGGCAGGGAAATTGCTATTAAAAAGTATTAATTTAGGTCCTCTTTGATATGATTTCCCACAAAATTCAAAACACAAAAAAATCTTGTCCCATCGAAAATGCGTTTCCAAACGACTTAGTCTACCAACCAGCACACTCAAGGTCTAACCCGAAGGATAGATAAATTCAGTAAGTGCAGGTTTTCCAGTACACCCCTAGGGATGCTCAATAGGGTGGATGTAGACTCAAGTAGTGGTTCAGCTTTCCTGTATGACGTCATAAGTAAAATGGCATCCAAAAATGCCGACCAAGAAACAGATTTTTCTTTCTAGTGCCTACACCGTTCATCCGATCGAAAATAAACGGTTACCAATTAAGTTTAGACTAAAATTTTCTTCAGAAATAGTCTATTCATATTTTTCGTAAAATTAACCCTTCTGGCCTTCCAACAAGATTAATTAAAACAATTTATTTTAATTAGAATCTAAGCTTGTAGCATTTTGATTTTCGTGCCATTTTATAACAAGATCATTCTTTAAACTGCTACAGTAGCCTTTCTAATTCAGATAAATGGACGCGATTAGGTTTAGATGAAAGATGAAGATTTATATTTCCAACAAGGGTAATTAAAGCGATTTATTTTAATTAGAAGCTAAGCTACGGCAGTTTATCTAAATTGTAGCGCTTTGATTTTTGTTTACGATAGCGCCCATCTTTAAAATGGTGCAGTAGTCGTCCTAATTAGATAAATGGATGTAATTAGGCTTAAATAAAAGATGAAGATGTATATTTTCCAACAAGGGTAATTAAAACGATTTATATTTATTAGGAGCTAAGCTAAGACAATTTGTCTACAATACAGCGATGTGCTACAGCAGCCGTTCTAACTCAGATAAATGGATGGGAATAGGCCGAGATAAAAAAAAATAAGATATATATCGTCAACATTCATATAAGCCTAATTACATCCATTTATCTGAAATATAACGGCTACTCCAGCAGATTAAGGATGGAACTTATCGTAACACGACGCAAAAATCAAAGTGCTACAATGTAGATAAAATGCCGTAGCTTAGCTCTTAATTAAAATAAATCGTTTTAATTATCTATTTATCTAATTTAAAACAACTACTACACCAGTTTAAAGATGGAACTTATCGTAAAACGATACAAAAATCAAAGCATTACAATTAAGATAAACTGCCATAGCTTAGCTTTTAATTAAAATAAATCATTTTAATTACCCTTGTTGGAAAATATACATCTTCGTCTTTCATCTAAACCTAACCACATCCATTTATCTGAATTAGAACGGCTGCTGCAGCAGTTTAAAGATGGAGCTTGTCATAAAATGGCACGAAAATCAAAGCGCTACAATGTACATAAACTGTTGTAGATTAGATTCTAATTAAAATAAATCTATTTTAATTACTCTTGTTGGAAAATATACATCTTCATCTTTCATTTAAGCCCAATTATGTTAGTGGATCTTATATTAGAACTAACATTGCAGCTGTTTAAAGTCAGGAATTATAATACACATGTGCTCTGTTGTATCGATATGGAATGGCCTTAGCAAGGAGACTGTTGGGTCTCCCTCCTTGCCGGGTTTCGCCGCCTTCTCCGTAGGGAACCCCTTGACAAGCATTTGAAGTGCCCCAATGATTATTTACCACTTTGATCACCTCTTCATAACTAGGAGTAGTGTTAGTGTGTCACACCCTTCTGTCACCCTACAACGTCCGTGGTAAATGTGCTTATTATTATTATTATTATCTAAAGCATACATAAATGGCGTAGTAGAACTTAAATGACGAATTTCGGCCAGAAGGGTTAATTTTGCGAAAAATATGACGAACTTTTTCTGAAGGAAATATTATTCTAAACATAATTGGTAACCGTTTATTTTCGATCGGATGAACGGTTTAGGTGCTAGAAGCCATGACCTCCTTATTTACTGAGTGAAAATTTGGTAGGTCCTCATGCACCTGGGAGCAAGCTGTGAAGGTTTACAATATCACTGCCACTAGATGGCACCATGGCAATTTCGTTCGTTTTGAATCGGTAATAGTGCCACTTTAAAGGATGATGCAGATATGTCCTTCCCTGACGTAGAAGAGTTTTGAGAATATGTTAGTTTTGTTGTGTTCTTGACATTGAAGTACAGCATAATGCCCTCGGCAACGTGGTTTCTTCATTACACTTCAATGCCTCTACGTTGGTGACATAAACGTGCCATTGTAGTCCATTGTAAAGTAATTATATATCGAATACCAGGAGGCTATGATCTCCAGATAGGTTGATGGTTTCATACATAAATTTATCTTGAAACATTTACACTTCGAGAATATGATGCTCCACGTCATTGCTGTTCGTTTATATCATATTTTGGGTTAGAAACCAATCCAAAACCGACACCATTTATGAGCACGGTCACCTAGGGGTGCCTTTGGGCACCACCATCTTAGATCGTAACGTTACTTCCGGTCAGGTCACGTGACCTGTGGCGTCACTTCCAGTCCCATAATCTACTACTCATCTCAGCACTCACCATGCTCATCATTTTCATCTTAAACTATCTCTGCATGTAAACTTGGGTAAACAAACCTACAAAATGAAGTCTGGTATTCAGTAAGCCAAATGATTAATTAGTGACATCACTTATTCCTTTCGTGTTCTACTCTCAAACAGGGCAAAAGCTCACCTATTAATGGCCATTTACGTGGCAAAATACATGGAAAGTGACCTATTTCTGAATGCATCATGGAAACCCAGTTGGCTGTTACAAGGGTGGTCTAGCCTAACATCATTTTTTTGTCTCCCCAAACTGTGCAAACTCGCGGCTGATTCTATCACCCTTGTTATCTCCCTTGCAATGCATGGTTCACTCATAGTGTTTCCTGTTACAGAATTGAAAAACTAACATATGTGCCCATCTACAAAAGTTTAAAATACGTTTCTAACAGAATTTTTAAAAAAGTAAAAAACTTGTCCACCTATTTCAAATTTTAAAAACCTTCAGGCATCCCTTTAGACCCTCACCAAGGCTCCACCACATGGACCCGGCTGGGGACCTAGCTACAACGCCTTACCTCCAAACACCGCCAGAGGCCAAACGTTTATCGTCACCACGACCAACTATTCCCAGTCCACATCTGAGCAATCAAATGGCATTCCGGTTTTTCTTATCGCCAACAAACTGAATGTGTAGGAGGTTGTTACAACACCCATTGCAACCAACGCCATTGCAATATCGAGCACATGTGAAACAAGAACGCTGTTGCGAGGGCATTGTCCATTACTATTTGTTCAAGATCTTTGCAATCTTCTTAACATTTTATAACAGTTTTGTAATAAACATTTCTAATGTCAATAAAGATAAAGACTTACTTGTCTATATCATGATACTGACAATTTTCAAGCAGTTTTGGATAACTGTCAAAGTGTGCTTTGATGAGATCACGGTGAGTCAGGCCGATGAGACAGTTCAAAGAAAAGACATCTTTTCGAGACACAGTTCCAAAGTTCCTGCTAAGTGTGACGACTTCATGCTCAGACAACTGGTGGGCTACCTCGTTCAAAATCATCCTACAATACATGAGGAGAAATTGCATTTGTGCAATATCAAATCCTTTGAGTGGCATGAAATTATTTGCTAATGTTAAAAAATACTCAGAACCCCCCCAAAAAACAAAAAAACTTATTTCAATATTTAAGGAACTGCCACACTGACAGGGGCGGACTGGCAATCGTGCCCCAACGACTAGTGGCCAGTGGGCCAACTGGCTAGGGGGAGGGGGTACTTGAGCCAAATTTTTTTTTTTTACGTTTGTACGATTTTTACATTTGAAAAAAAAAAATACTACTCCCGTTTCGGTGGGAAACGGTGTTTAATTGGTTTGTCCTTTTGTTATTTAAAAAAACTCCTTGTGTGAATATGGGTGTGGGCTGTGGGGAGACAATCCCTGGTCTTATAACACCGAAACTCGTTTCTAATACATCGCCTGTAAAACAAGAGACTGGTTAGCGAGCCAGCAAGCAGCACAGCGATTATCCTTCCACCCCATGATGCTAAGAGGCGAAAAATGGACTGGTCCATTAGCAAATCGTGACTAAGCGCATAACAAGTAAAAATGCGGAGCGGGGCTGGTTGAGAACTGTTTTCTTTCTTAGCATAATAGTAGCATGAGTACGGTACGGCAATCTTGCAATAAATTCGTAGGAGAAATTAAAACTTAACGCAACGGATAAGTTACATTCGTAATTTCTACAACCATAGGCCAGTTTATTTGCTTCTAAGTTGTTTTAACGCGATGTTTATAGCATCTCACTTCTTCCAGTTCTACGCGAGGCCCAAGCGGCAGTTGTTGCCACCATTACGTCCGATAATGCTTTTGCCTTTGAAACAGCGCGAAGGCAGCTGCAAAGCATTATCAGAGGTATTAGTAGCCGCAACTACCACTTGGGTCCCGTGCAATACTGGAAGAAGTGAGATGCTATATCTAGTTACCTTTTTAATCTATGCTATTACATTGGCGAGAGTTTTCAAACTAGAACCGTAAGTAAACATAGGAATCATTGGTAATTTTTACTTGATCGACCTATATAGGAAAACAATGTTTTCTAGAAATAATTCTTACCTGGACAGTCTGCATTAGTCGTTTTATGGCTTTCACGCGGCAAAATATGTGCACAACATGAACCATGTTTTACGTTGTTACGTGAGCGATGAACACTACGACCGTAATGCACTAGTCTGAACTTTCAGATGTAAAACGATCAGAAGTTTTGCAGCAGACGGTCTACTTAACAATTTTACGGACGTGCTATTTGTTTGGCTCAGTGAACAATAACTAGAGGAAACACGTGATAACGTTTCACTAGTGGGCAGCACTAAAAACCAGCCATCAACGATATCTGGGTTCCCTACGTTGTTTAATTCTCTGGTACCTGGGAATCCAATTATTAACTATTCTGAATTGAAGGCCTCTCTCCGTCTAGTAGACTGGGATAGTCTGATTTTCAATGCACACTTGGGAATCGAAGATGCATGATCCTGTTTCATTCGCATTATTAAGGGACATATTGCCCATAATCAAACTGTACATCCCTGTCCTAGGTATGGACGGAACTCCGTCCCCCGCTGCATACTTAAATTACGTCAACTTAAACTTAAATTTTGGAAAATCCTTAAACATAAACACTGCCCACAGTCACTTTATGCGTACAACTTGGATCGTAAGCAGTACTCAAATGCTATGGAAAATTGGAACAGAGATAAGGAGTTAGCTGTGCTTCGGGACGGGAGCCCATCCTCCCTTTTTAAACTGTATCGTAGGAAAAATGCAGTCTCGCGATCTTTACCCCCACTTAGGGTTAATAATGAGTTCATTGTTGATAATGAAACCAAGGCTGCTGTTTTCGGTGAAACTTTTGTGTCAAACCTCATTTCCGATGATGGTGTGCTGGTGGCACCTCGTTCCCAGATTCTTAGGTCTGACGTATCTTGTTCTGAGGTTGCTTTTAATCAGTTTTCTGTTGAGATCGCTCTTAACAGGTTGAAACCAAGCAAGTCTTGTGGTCCGGACGGGCTGTCTGCGTTTCTTCTGCGAACCCTCTCTTCGGAAATAAGTTTTCCTTTATCTAGGCTTTTCTCGCTCTCATTTGTGCAAGGAAAGTTACCAGAGATGTGGAAGCAAGCCAATGTTATCCCTATTTACAAGAAGGGGTCCCCATCGGACCCCTGTAACTATAGGCCCACTGCATTCAGAGATGTCCCTTACCCTGTACGTTTGGCAAGATTGGGCCTCGAACTGCTCGAGTTACGCAGGATTAAATTTGACCTGATCCTTACGTACAAAATTGTCAATAATTTAACTGCGGTTGATTTACCCTTCTTTCACTTGGCCCCTTCAATCGGTCGAACGCGTGGACACTCTGTTAAGCTTGCTGTCCCAACTGCCAGGCTTGACTGTCGTCGGTATTTTTTCTCCGTGCGTATAGTTAGGGTTTGGAATGCCCTTGATGCTGCAACGGTTAGCGCATGCTCCGTCAGTGTCTTCCGCCGTTTGTTAGATTCCGAACCTCTCGTCAAATTCTTGAAGCGTCCCCTTCCTCCATAACGATTGCCAGATGTGCCTTTGTCCTCCACACCCCGGCTCGGTGTTAGCGGCCCAAAGCCCTTCCGTGTCCGTCCACTCCCTTTCGAGGTTGTGGTAAATCTGTTTATTTATTAACAGCCTGCTGCCTGTTATTTTCTCTAAGGGACCAGTCATTGTTTATGGCGGGCGGGGGAGGGTAATGAAAATGTGACCATCCATCTTTCGACGACTCCCCCTTCGAGACCCGGAAAAATTCTTGTCTCCGCCAACTCAAGGTCCAAAAATAATGTGACCCCCCCTCAAAAAAAAGCACGTGCTTTTCGTAGCCTGGATGATTTCCTGTAGCCAAGATTAGAGCTGTAGCCAAATTACGTAAGTAGCACTCTGCACCAACAGTTATCATTAGTTGTAAGGAAAACGTGTCTCGTTTTTAACGAAAAGACTTGTTGGGTTAAAGATGTTATATAAAGCATCGATGTTCCTCACACCCATCTCTTGTCGAGATTCATTCGATGAAGACACTGTTTGCTTGTTTGCCCCCATCCATAACATAGTCAGCAAGTGAAAGACAGAAGAAGCCAAGACATCAGCTGCCAAGGCTTTTCTACAAAGTTTGTTGTACACTAACTATACTTGCAGTATTGGTACTAATAACTTCAAAACCTTTTAACACTTACATCATGTGGGGGTCTGAGAAGCTGAGGCTTTTTTTTTAGAATACAGACTGCGGAAAATGCCTTTTTCTTCCAGTTTGGTTAGTGTTTTTTCGTGACGCGACACGGGGCACGCCACACTTTTGAATGACCAATAGTCGTCAGTCAGGCCTTTCAATTTAGACAAGGATTTTACTGATACATAATGTAACACCACTTACTTTTTTTTCCCATTTTAGTTTTGAGTTTTGTTTTCAGCCCTCTGACTCAAAGCAATTTGCATACGTTGTGCGCTACTTCACACAAATAAAAGGAAGCTGCAGAAACAAAACGTGAAATTTGTTAAAATGGTATGCATCATGCATGCATAACTGTTTTGACATTTAGCCCTTTAACTGGCAAACTGACTTCCTCTGACTTTTTTTTAGTCAGTCGCGGGAGTCAATCCAAGGTCCAGTTGGTTTGGAGACGACGACGCTAATCACTGGGTTGTGTTCGGGATCCTGGGACCCCTTACATAGCTTGGGCGCACGTTTGGGGTGTTATTCGATTGCCGAGTGAGGTATAACCGTACGGCAAGAGCCAATTAAAGGGCTAGTGCTGTGTAAAGGTAAAAGTTGCTAAAGAACTATTTATGCGAGCTACCTACTACCGATAAACCATTTCGACTATTGTACATCCGGTAGAACTTTTTTAATTAACAAAATACGAATAAATAATTTACTTCAAAATTACGTGTAAGACGGCTTCAGGCCACGTGGGAAACCAGTTATTATTTTATTTATCGGTTGGGGGGGGGGGTGAAGGGAAACAGTTATCATTCGTGAAGTAGAAAAAGTCAGAAAAATATAGCAATGTGCTGCAGAACAGTGGACACTTTTTTGTGTTTTGAGGGCAATTGTTTTGTGAAACTTGGGATAGGGGGCCATTTACGTTGGCTGGACCGGTGGGCCAAGTTGCTGCCAGTCCGCCCCTGCACACTGAACCAAATGTCAGTCATGAACAGTGATGGATTTACATCACATTTGTGTACGTGCTATTTTTCGAATTGTGGCCTTCACCCTCCCACCCCATACACCTCAGATTCCCAACATACATAAATTTATATAACACTTACATAGAAATTAACTAATAACAAAGCTAAACTAGACGGGATTACATTTGTTTTTATTCGTTGCAATTGCAAAATAATTCCATTGACATGACGTTTAGTCAATTTTTTGACATTGTAGTACACACACCAGAGAACGGATATATACAGGGGTTTCAAAAGTCCCTTGCACCCCACCAAAAGCCCTACAGTCTTGAGATTACACACTTGACCTACAGACCATTTTTTGTCTCTAGGATGGGGATACCTCATGAGCTTGCAAAGGGGTGCCCTGCCCCTTCAACCCAGATGTAAGTTCTATTTCCATTCCTTTGTGTAAGATATACCAAGCCACACCTTAATGGTGTGCCAGTGGGAAAAGAGAAATGACCTAACAGGTCTAAGATCTGGAAGTTGTGCAGCATGTTAACTTTTCCAGCTATCATATACTGTAAGCTGCATCCCAGATATTTGGCGAACGTCCATTGTCACCCCTGTTTTCAAAAAAGGGTCTGCCTCGGACCCGTTAAACTACCGCCCTATTGCCTTGACCAGTGTGGCCTGTAAAATTATGGAGTCTATAATTCGCGATAAAATTCTTGATCATCTTGGTAAACTATCTATTATTGTCCAAGACCAATTTGGCTTTCTACCCCGGAGATCAGCTACCCACCAACTACTCACTGTGCTCGACCATTGGACCTCTGCTCTGGATATTGGAATTGTTTCGGATACTATTTATTTTGATTTCAAAAAGGCCTTTGAATCGGCAATTCACCGTAAACTTCTTCTAAAATTAACGGCGTACGGTATTGTGGGGGATTTGGCAAAGTGGATTTCGGCTTTCTTACTTAACCGATCACAACGGGTAAAAGTTGAAAATATCCTTTCAGACAGTAAAATGGTAACTTGTGGTGTTCCACAGGGATCTGTTTTGGGCCCCATTTTGTTTGTAATTTACCTTAATGATTTAAAATTTCTTAATGAACAGACGTATGGAGTCAAATTTGCGGATGACATTAAGATTGGAGCAGAAAACTTAACTACTATTGGTTCATTCGCACTGGACTCTGAAATTCGAAATGTGGCCTCGTGGGCAACGACATGGCAGTTACCTCTCTCTATCTCTAAATGTTTTACTTTCCACATTGGCAATCTGAACTGCTGCCCCTTATATTACCTCGAATCGACGGCCCTCCAGCCTACCTATGAGGTAAAGGACCTCAGGGTCTGGTTTACTAAAAACTTAAAATCCTCACTTCATTGCCAAAAAATTTGCGCTCTGGCCTTCCAACGCTCTGCCATTGTAAATAAATGCTTCACGTCTGGCAGCGTTCACATCAAGGTTTGGGCGTTCAAGGTGTTTGTGAGGTGTGAGGTGTTTGTGAGGTGTTTGTGAGGTGTTTGAATATGCTACCCCGGTTTGGTCTCCGGATCAATTGGGGGACATTGATCTCATCGAATCGGTACAACGTAAGTTTACGAAACGCCTACCTGGTCTACGGGATCTTAACTATAGCAAACGTTTGGCCAGAACTGGGCTTGAATTACTTGAACTTCGTCGAATCAGATTTGACGTAATTCTCACTTACAAAATTCTGAGAGGAATGATTGATGTAAATCTACCTTTCTTCGACTTCGCCCCAGGTAGGATGTACACGCTTGGTCATTTTTGGAAACTTGCTGTACAGGCTGCACGTACAAACTGTCGCAAGAACTTTTTCTCCGTACGTGTTGTGAAAGTTTGGAATGCTCTCAAGGAATCAACTGTTGAACAGTCCACAGTGCATGGATTCTGTCGTATGTTAATGCTCGAAAACCTAAGTCTTTTTGAAACGTCCACTCACAGACATTTTATAGGTCTTTCTTTTGGCTTTATTGTTCCTTTAAATCTAGGCTCGGTGTTAGTGGTTCAGAGCCCTTCCGCAGTCCTTCCACGTGTTGGTAGTAAATTGTATTTATTTATTTATTTATGTTACATATGTGATGAGCCTTTTTATTAGTTCACTCTGTGACGCTACTGCGATGTTACAGGAATGCAGCATGGATACGTACTATGGTAAAGATGTTTTAACTAATAGCCCCCTAAGTATTAGAACTACCCCCCCCCCCATAAAGCGTTACAACCATATGCAATAAAGGCGATACTCCACACCAATTTTTATGTAACGACGACGGTAAATCACTAACAACAATGTGATAACCTATAAATTTTCTAATAAATAAACAATGGAACACAACATGCACTCATCGCCCCTCCCAAAAAAAATTCACATGCACAAAAGAAAAGCAAGAACAGATAATAATAATAATAATAATAAAATTTCTCCACATTTAAATGGAAGGACACGGAAGGACGGTGAACCTCTGACACCGAGCCTGTTGATGAAGCGAAGGAATGGCAATGGTGAAGGTAAAAATGGAAAATGTAGGAACGGGCTAACAACCAAATTTCTAAAGTTCAGCGAGTGGGCGTCGCAGAAAGGGTTGTAGGTTTTCTTTTTCCAGCATTCGACGAAAATCCCGCACTGTCAGTTGGTCTACAGTGTCTGCCCCAAGGGAATTCCAGATACGGATAACACGTACAGAGAAAAAATTCTGACGACAATTTGTGCGGGAGAACTGGGCTGCCAGTTTCCAACGATGGCCTCGGGTTTTATCAATGAGTGGTGCAACGTCAAAAAAAGGTAGGTTTACGGCAATCAGACCCCTCAGGATTTTAAAGGTCAAAATTAGGTCAAAACGAATTCTTCTCAACTCCAGATCCAGTCCTGTTCTGGCAAGGCGAGTACGGTAATCTAAATCGCGTAGGCCATGCAAGCGTTTTGTGAACTTACGTTGCACAGATTCTATTTTATCAATGTCGCCCAAAAGGTGAGGGGACCATACTGGAGTTGCATACTCAAGAAGTGGTCGCACAAACACCTTGAAGGCCTAAATCTTAATAAGGTTATTACCAGAAGTGAAGCATTTATTGACAATTGCCATGCGTCTAAACGCCATGGAACACACATTTTGACAATGAAGTGACGACTTAAGGTCAAAGGTAAACCAAACCCCGAGGTCCTTTACCTCACGGACTGCAGGAAGAGCGGAAAATAAGATGGGCAATTATTCTGTGAGCCAATATGAAAGGCAAAGCATTTAGGAATTGAAAGTGACAATTGCCAGGTTTGTGCCCAATTGGCCACTCCCCGAATTTCGACATCGAGCTGTGGGGAGATCACGGTCCTCATGGAAGAAATGTTTTCGGCTCCAGTCTTAATGTCATCGGCAAATTTAAATCCATAGGTTTGGTCATTTGTGAATTTAAGATCGTTGAGGTAAATTACAAAAAGCAGCGGGCCAAGCACCGATCCCTGGGGGACACCGCAGAGTACAGGAACGCTGGAAGAAAGGGTGTTCTCAATTTTAACCTGCTGGGATCTGCTGTAAAGAAATGCAGTAATCCAAATCAATAGGTCACCCCCAAAGCCGCAGTTGGCAACCTTAAACAGAAGTTTACGGTGTATGACCGATTCAAAAGCCTTCTTGAAGTCAAAATAAATTGTGTCTGAAGCAATTCCAACATCAGATGCAAAAGTCCAGCGGTCAAGGACAGAAAGCAATTGATGCGTTGCAGATCTCGAGGGAAGGAACCCAAATTGGTCCTGTTGAATAATGGAGTATTTTCCAAGATGGGACAACATAATATCACGAATAATTGATTCCATGAGTTTGCATGCAACACAAGTGCGGCGATAATTTGTGGGGTCCGAAGCTGAACCACGTTTGAAGACAGGGGTTACGAGTGCTGTACTCCAAATTTTGGGAATACGATGGAAAGATCTGTTAAAAATCTGGGAGAGTGGGTAGCATATTTCATGCGCAATTTGTTTGTAGAGGAAAGCAGAGAGACCATCAGGTCCACTTGATTTGCTTGGCTTAAGATTTTTAATACAAGACAAAACCCGTGATTCGGGGAACATGACGATAGAGCATATTTCTGTAGCTGGAACAGTTGGAGCCAGGGGCAGAGTGTCCACACCATCATCGGTAATAGCATTCGCGGCAAATATGTTGCTTAGTGCCTCAGCTTTATCAAGTTCTCTGTCAAATACTGATTTCCAGTTTTAAGTGGAGGAATTGAGCGCATGGTAGATGTCTTAGAACGATAAAGCCTAAAAAGAGCTGCCTGATTTCCTTCTCGAATAGCAGCCTCCTCGCGAGAACTGTGCCAAGTTTCAACTTTACTGGAGTAGAGTTTACGAAGGTTATCATACGCTACCCTATTTTCCGGGGAGGGACACGATTTAAGACGTCTCCAGAGCCTGAGCTTTCGTGTGCGGAGCTTCAAAATATGTTTAGGAGAATTAAACCGTTTGTTAACCCTAGATTTTGTACTATCAAGACAAAGCTTGATATGACTTGAAAGAATATTCTGGAAACAGGTCCAGGCATGGTTTATATCAGTATGTGGTTTAAAAATTAAATCGTCCCATTCTATAGAAGAAAGTGAAAGTTTCAATTTATCAATGTCCAACCTGCCAGGAGCTTTGACACTCAAAGGATTGGTCGATATGCTATTCGCTGAGCAAGACAGGTTCAAAGAGAAAACGACAGTACAGTGATCACTATTACCAAAATGATCGCCGACCTGTAGACCGAAAATGAGCCTGTCATCATCACAGAACACCAAGTCAAGGATGTTCTCGCCCCTAGTGGGCTTATCAACTAGCTGACTCAGCCCTAGAGGGGCAACAAGATCCAGAAACAATTTATGATGACGATTGCTCGCACTGTTGTGGGCCCAGTCCACATTACTAAGATTGAAGTCGCCGAGTAGTATGCATGAATTTAAGGGGTTTTGGGATCGGGCAATAAAATCACACATTGAGGAGATTTCACCATCGTCATAGCTGTTAGGTAAGTAACAAAAAATAAAAGAGATATTTAGGCTGGGTATGGAGATTAACAGCCCCTCCGTGTCAACTGCAAGATCCAAAATGGAGAAAGGGATGTATGTGCGATACAAAATTAAAAGACCACCACCCCTGCTACCACGGTCACGACGAATCACAGAATATTTTTGGGGGTCAGCTAGCATACCGTCTGTGATAGCAGGGTGCAGCCATGATTCAACAACAAATATGATGTCGTAAGTATCCTGGTTGACAAGCTCTCTAAAACAACCAAGGTTTCGTACAACACTGCGAGCATTTAAAAGAATACAGGAAAGTTCATTGAAAGTTTTAGTCTTTAACAATGCTGCGGCTTGGTCAATTATGGGGTTATTTCCCATTACATGCTGGGGTTTTCCTGGGGCATGTGGATTTTGGCAAGTTCAAGTTTGGCAAGTTCAAGTTGAAGGGTTAACTTCCCTTTAGATGTAAGGTGGACCCTATCACGGGCGACCAAGGTAGGGTCCTCACAGATTTCCTTGTCAAGGGATTTTGATTCACGCACAGTTGTCGGATCAGTGTATTTGCATGGATAACTTTCTTATCAAGATCTTGGTTCAGACGCCCTAGACGTGGGAATAAACCTATGAAGGTAATTTTGATGCTGGGGTAAGCTGCCCGAATGGAAGTAGCGAAGTCACCAAGATACGTAGCAATGCGATTCGGAGTTTCCTCCTCAATACTATTTGATCCAACACAAATAATGATTGTTCCAGATGGATCACAGTCTTTCAGTAGCTGTGTCAGCTTCTTTTGGAGGTCGCTTACTCTAAGTCCAGGGTATGTCCAAGTTTTGGATCCTTTACAGTTACTTCCCTGCAGGCCTCTTACGTTTTGAGTCTCCTATTATGGTTGTTACACTTTTCCACTCTGTGACCCTTGACGCAAGTTCCTGCTTGAGATCATTTGGTTTACTTTCACAATTTTGGCTACTGATATTACTGCGCTTTACTGTCGCATCCTTTACGTAATTTTGTGTCTGACACAACTTTGAAACGTTTGCAAGGTTTTTCTCCAGTCCACCACTTGCCTCAGCTTGAATGTCACATGAATGTCGTCTTGGATGTGGGTCACACACTTGATGTTTCTTAGGTTTATTTTTAGCCTTTCTAACTGTGATATTTTTATGCAATGTATGGTGCTCTGATGGTAATTGTGGTAGAATGCATGGAATTGGTGTTATATCACTCTTATTGGGATGTGCTGATAAAATTTCCAGTCCACCATCTGTGGATGATTTTAATTTTACTAGAAGGGTTTGGGCACCAATTGGGTTATTTTCCAAACAAGAAGTCATTTCTGGATTTTTTGTGTATCAATCACAGCATGTTGTACGGTGTCAAGTTTGGTTTGGACAACTTTCTCAAAGTCCCTGAACCTGGTTTCCAGCTTCGAGCAAAGGCCCTCAGCGTAGTCAGAAAGAATTTCTTTTTGTTTTTCGAAGAAACTTGAAGTCCACATTTCAAAGAGGTGCTTGTAGTCCTGAAATCTCGACTCAAGCGACATGGATATCTGGTTCGGAATCGAGGCAACCTTTGCGTCAATGTCGACAAGATGTATGTCTTTTTCGAGACTAAACTCTTCAAGTTTATTTAAAAGTTTTGAAGACAGGTCGTGGAGGTCAGGCAAAATTGGGGGAACGTCACAGTTCATACTATTTCGAAGTGCTTCATTTGTATTTGGTGTGGATCCAATTACTGGTGTACTTAGATGGTATTTATTTCTCCTTTGTGGGGTTTGGTGAGAATCATAGTATATGGTACGGCGACGATCACCAATCAGAGGCAAGGACTGTCGACTGTTAGGGTACAAGAATTTTTCCATCTTTAAAAAAATTGAAAAAAAAAAAACACAGTTGTCCAAGCTTACACGCCGAGGCTCCAGTCAGCAACCAAGTACAAAACAGCAACAGCAGCAAAAAAAAAAAAAAACGTCAATGCTGGGATGCGAACTCACGTCGAACAATGGTTGTCAGTCCAATATGGCGGCGCCCAGTAGAAAGCACAACAACGGAATCATCGGCAGAAAATCACAGATAACAGCCAAATCAGGGCAAGCAGAGGTCTTTGAATACTCACATTAGCAACGGTAGTTGTTCATAGTTGAGACATAAGGGTAATGTGGACGTGAATAGGCAGATGAACTCACCAATTCACCAGAAAAGTGGGAGTCGTGTGTTGTTATATGTTGTTATACGTTTGTTTGCCTTAATTTGGAAGAAAAGGCGAAAGCAAAGTAACCAAACGAAATTATAAAAAAGCAAATGAAATTAAATGGCTGCAATTCGCAACAAAAATGTATGTCACAACTTTCAGGGTGTATTCCATGACCAAATATAAGACTAAAAAGTCCTATAAACATGGGTCGGGAAATGCACCCGTCTGTAGTAACAACCCCCCAAAGTTAAAGAAAGTGTTGAAATTTCCTCCCATCTAATCTTCCCATCTAATCTTTCCAAACCACTACAATTGGCACATCCTTCTTGCAATTTCATTACTACATAATGTAAATGATAATTTGATGTCCCAAAAACTTTGTGGATGGAGCCATATGGAGGTGGGGGGGAGGGCAGGCAGGCAAAGTGGCTGGAATGGGGGGGGGGGGCTTCTTTAGCATCTTTACTGAAACAAACGTTGCATCACCATGCAAAGCACCAGACCTTCCAAATTTGTGTTTTTTTTTTTTGGGGTTTTAATTTTTGTTTTCGAAATAAAAAAAAATTTCAAATTTTTACCCCCCCCCCCCCCTGGTTAGAAACTGCCTTTTCCACAGTTTTTAGACCTCATAATAACATTAACTTAAAGCACTGTAATTGCAATAATGATGTAGCCTCCTAACATGTATTGAGTTGGAAGGATTAGGTGGAAAGTTATGAAGGATTTCACCTTTATATCCCTAACTTTAGGGGGCTGTAACTAAAGACGGGTGCATTTCCGGACCCAGGTTTATAGGACTTTTTCGTCTTATTTATGATCATGGAAAACACCCTGAAAGTTGTGACATACATTTCGGATACACCCTGTATAAATCAAGGCGCCCTTACTTCCCGACCACTCCTCCGAATCTTTGGAGATGTCCCAGAAAGTTCGTTGGGACAAGCAACAGGAACGTTTTACCACAAGCGATGGTAAATTGTCGGGGCAGCAATTAATGCTGGTCCTCCAAGAGATAACTTGTGAGAGTAAACAGGCGGGCGGCCGCAATACTCATTCTACGATGTACATCTCTATTTGGTGTCAAAACTAAGTGGGCCTTCAGTGCCGTTCATTTGGAACCATGGGAATCCGGCAATGTTAGTATAGAAGATGACAACATTGGAGCAGATGACCTTGGAAGTGAAACTGGTTGATGAGCGGTTTCACCACCAGGAATAAGATTCTCACTGGCAAAAATACATGTTGCAGTGGGAAAATCATGTGCATTTAAGTCACCTTCAGGAGGGCATCACATGATCTCGTAATTGGTCGGCATGCTTTCGCAATACAATTCCGTTGGAACTGCCGACGGAATACCGAACATTATTCTAAGAATCCAGCGAAAACGACTCCCCGTTCTGTAGTTACGCATAGACTGGTTGGTTGATTTCAAATGATCACCAAATTTATGCAAATGCTGCTTGGCTTTATCTTGTGTGCCAGGAAGGAGAAAGTATTGTTTTATACGAACGTTATATCCTAAGAATAATTTGTCCGGAACAATATTTGTCACAGTACGAGGAACAGTGCTTGCAGAAATAAGATAATTTAAGACAGCCACTGCATGATTTAGCCCAGCAGTTAGGCTCGCCTTTACTAAACGTTTACACAATTTAACGGCCTTTTCACAAGCACCAGTGCTGGCTGGGAAGAAAAGGTACAGTAGAAAAATGATGAATTCCACATTCTTTGAAATAGTAATTGAAATCTAAAACGAATTACGTCCGTTGTCGGACACCAACGTTTCACAATATCCATTCGATGCAAATAACTCACGAAATTTCCTGATAATACTAGAACTAGTGGTGGATTTCATTTCATAAATGAACGGAAATTTCGAATGTGCATCCATTATTACTAGGTATATTCTCCCATCACAAGGCCCAGCAAAATCAACATGGATGCACCTCCACACAGTCATCGGCTTCTCCAAAATGTGTTTTCTGCCTTTAATTTCACCCCAGGCCAACAAAGACACAAATGAGTAAGTGCTTTTATTCTCGTAATCCTGC
Organism: Lithobius niger; assembly: GCA_023313725.1. Lineage (NCBI taxonomy): Eukaryota > Metazoa > Arthropoda > Chilopoda > Lithobiomorpha > Lithobiidae > Lithobius > Lithobius niger. The sequence continues at coordinate 24,328 of JAHWFP010264303.1, forward strand.
AGTGCCCCAATGCAATGTTCAGTCAGGACATAAGGACGTAAACCTTAGGGGATTATCAGCCTATGGCTCCAAAAAACGGCATGTCTATCAAACAACAGCTCATTTTTACTATGAAAATAGGGCTTTTACGCCACGTCCACGACTTTAAGTGGTCAACCATTTGTATGGCAACAAACCTTCGACAAAACACTGTCTTTCAAGGTATGCTTTTCAAGTGGGCGACTTAGAACCGGTAATGATTCTATCATTTGCAGATTCAACCAGTAACTTTTATTGGTAGAGGATCATACGACATAAAAAAAATCTGTAGTCTACACTGGATGCCTACCCACGGATGCCTATTTTATTTCCAGATATCCAGAGTACAGCCTTCTGAACATCTACCACAACATGTTCCGTGCATTTCAGTAACATTCCAGAAGCACTAGCCAACCCTAGTACCACTATTTGCCACGGGTAAAGCCCTCGGAATGTGCACGTTAATACGGATTTTGAGGTATCGTGCAGCTCTAAACGTATCGGACAAATCAATGAGTGAGAACTAGTCACACCCGGAAAGCACTACAATCAATGGGTTTTAGGAAACCTTCCCGTATCAAATGCTCAATTTTAATTTTACTACAATCATAGTGAGGGGCCCAGATCTGGTGTTACAAAATGTAGCTTTAGCTTTCTTTTAGTTTGATTCCGGCCCTTAAAGTCTTTGAAGGTTCCAATGCCACGTTTAAATCAGTTAGGAATGCGCTCAACAACGTCATTATTGGAAACAAAAATTCTTTGACAAATTCTCCTTCAGTGATTTTCATGTTGAAGATCAATTCAAGGATAGATTAAATTTCTTTATCCAGCTTTGGCCGGCCGATTTCCTGGTGTAACAATGGAATTCGGGGATAGAGTTTGGCCATTTAGGCTTACAAGTTAATAACTACTACAGGTTTAACAACCACGCCCACCCACTACTTTATAGAGTAATGGAAGTGGGGCTTAATGCAACGTTTTAACAATAACTTCTTAAACCAGTCAATACTAATAAAGTACTATCACACCCAGACTCAACCTCCAATACGACTGTTCAAGGCACAGTGCATTATCCACTTGTTACTGTTCACATTCGAACATGTCATTGTATATTTATTGAGGAAACCAGACTTTTCCCTGACTCGCATCACTAGTCGCACCCGAATCGGAATTTGCAGATTCCTCTACGACAAGGTGTGTTTTCTTTCTATCATATTTATGATTTGACTTGCGTTGCTCTGTTGGTACCTTTTTGGGTTTAGATTTAAAGGCTTATCACTGCTAGCAAGCTTCCCTGTATGGCAGACAAATTTTAAATGGCCAACATGCCACAAGTTGCATATTTACGTGACTTGTACTTACATTCAGTGCGTATGTGCCCTGAATATCAGCAGCAATAAAACACAGTCCTACTTTGATTTACGATGCTCAGCAACTAGTTTGTAAGCAGAGGGACTGTCAAATCCTGCTACGTTTAATTCTGCCCTTTCAAAAGTGAGAGCAGTCTCACAGGCCATGTCAAAAGTAACCTCTGCAGGTTTCATTGCCATCAACTCCTTTTGAGAATTTACATTGCAATCAACTATGAACAATGAATGGACAACCCGTTTTAGCTTGCTTATGCAGGTAGCAATACTTTGGCCAGGAGCTTGGTCTCATTTTTGGAAGGATATTCGCTCACTGATAAAACTAGGTTTGGGATCCATGTTGTCCTTATCGTGGTATCAATTTCCTCAAGTGTCTTATCACTTGCGACTGCTGGAGAGCACAAATTACGCAACAATGCATCTTACCTATGCTTGCCAGAAAAATATCAACCTGTTTATTATCAGTAAAATCAAATGCACAAAAGAATAATGGCGCTCTTTCCTTCGTAATAAATAGTCCAAGACTCTTGAGTTGGCATGAAATTTATGCAGACGTAGGGCTGCAGCATTAACCATCTCTAAACCTAGTTCTAAAGTTAAGATTAAATCTTCAAAACTAAAACTATGGAAGCTTAGTGTCGCTATAACTAATAGCTAAATTTAACTCCCGAGTTGAACTTTAAATGTTACTTCGGCCTCTTTCTCACCCCTCATACAAGTGTGACGGAAAAGATAAATATAGTTAAACCAGCATAAAAGTACGCAAGCCCTTAAACTACTTTTAAATATTAACATTTATTTACTCTTTGCAGGTTCAGGTACTATTTTAAACAACTGCGCTTACCACGTTTTAGGCCAGCTAGGTCACATAAAATTAACCTCGCTAGAGCTAATTTTGAAAAAAAAATTCACAGCCAATTCCCCCAAACCCTGAATATAATACAGAATATCAGGACTTCGCACCAAGATACGATGTACAACTAATAAAAGAAAGCTTGTACCCCCAAATCTTTACAAGATTAGATAACAAAATATACTTTAATTCATTACGAAGTTTTAAATTAATGTTATACAGCATTCAAACTCTACATAGACATTAAAGCTACGCACGGCATTTAAATCTTTTAAAATAGTCACCAACTTTAAACCTTGCTTTCCTTGCTTTTAAATCTTTCAAAATTGTCTTTTAAACATCAAGACTGCTTTTAAATCCTTTAAAGCTTTTAGATGACCTTTCAAATTTTTTAATTTAGATATTACCCACAGTTTTCTTAGAACTGGCTAGAAATTTATTTAAAATTCTCTTTCTTGCCCTCTGCAAGAAATACATTTGTTTTCTAACCACTGAAAGAAAGCAAGTATTAACATTTGGCTTACACAATTGTTAACTTGTATCAATAAATAAATTCAACCGCCTATGTCTGCCTGTCTTTGCACAAGTAAACACACCTGTCACCTGCCTATGTAAAGATGCAAATGTTCCTTAATCTATGACTGAGTACCTGCATCCTCAAAGTTGATGAATGGAAACCATCTACTGTAACCTACGATAGCTGAAACCCACAAAGAACCCAGGACTACATCCCCAGAAACTCAACATGAGCCAGTAAGTGACGGATTTCTACTAATTAATTTAATTTATTCTAAAGTTACCATGAATTTTATCCAATGGTGTGTTTGTTTTCATTTGGGGTCAACTGTGACCAGAAGACTAGAAATTAAATTAGCTTAAATTAGCTTGTTAGACATATAAATTCATCAAATAAACTGAAATTACTTGCAATTAACAGTATCACTCGTCACCATTTGAAAGATATGCCGAGCCATGCCCTAATGGTGTGCTAGGGGGAAAAGAGGAACCTCACAGTTCTGAGGTTTGAGAGTTGTGCAGCATGTTACATACTTGCTGAGCTCTTTTATTAACTCGCTCTGTGATGCTACTATGAAGTCACAGGAACACAGCACGGATACAGCAATATGGTGGCTTAAATGCTACATGGTTAAAGGATAACTAGGTATGCAATCTCTACGTAACATAGGTGCCGTGGGATAGATATATCCTACATACACTGTCCCAACTAGGGAATTGTGTACACGGCTAAGTCAAGGCAATTGTCGAAAACATGTAAATCGGATAAACGGATATACTTCTCTGCCCCAGATGAGGGCTTGCCTGCAGAGAGCTAGAACAAGCTGGAATGCCAGCCTTTGTGGTTAAACGTAATCCCTGTAAACTGGGGCCTACAGTAGTAACCCATTCATTCTGTGCTCACGGAATGGGATCGTAGTAACGTTAAACCGATTTGCTGAAGCCCACACCCACCATTACATGTATCCCTTTCTTTGACAAAGGTAGCAATAGACGAAATGTAAAGGTTGCAATAAAAAGCATGCTAAGTTAATATCAGCGAAAGCATGTAAATTACCGAAAACTGATACCATATCGAAAACAGACACCATGCCATCCATGTCTTCCTTGCTTAGCATGTTTGTATTCTGTGGTTCTTTATAGCTGCATACACGTTGTTTTTAACACTTCTTAGGGGAATTGTTGGCTAATGCTCTCAGACATGTGTGGGTGCAAAAAAACCATCCATAAAGTACGTTCGTTTAGGCATACCTGTTTAGTAAACATGTTCGAAAGGACCACCTTCAGCAGCCATGCAGCTTCAATTAGTAGCATGCACACCGGCTAGCATTCCTTCTAGGATGTGTAACTGAAAATCACCAATATTCAAAGATGGAGATGGATTTACGATTTCCAAAGGAAAAAAAATCCAGTGGGGTCAGATCAGGCGAGTGTGCAGGCGCCACTCCATTTGGACAACCACGTGCAGTCCAAAGTCCCGGGTATATATTATCTAGACAACGGCGTATACCTATTCCAAAATGGGGCGGAGAACCATCCAGCTGGAACCAAGTTTGCTGGCATACATTCAAAGGCAGATCAAGGTTGATCCTCAAGGCAGATTCTCAAGGTTTCCTCAAGAATGGTTTCTAGGTAATGTTTGGCGTTATGGAGTTCCATCGTAGAATACTGGACCAATGATCCTGTTGTCTAGGATTCCACACCAAACGTTAACACACCATTGGACCTGGTGGGGAGGAGGGCGGGGGGAGTGAGTGGGCTCCAGCAAATCGGTTTAACTTTACCACAGTCCCCATCCATGAGGACAGAACCAATGGGTTACAGCTGTAGATCACATTTTACAAGGATCTTGTTTAACCCTAAATGAGGGCTTTCCAGCATATTACAGCCTATCTGATTCAAAGTCCTCAGATATGGGGCAGGGAAGTATAAACTGAGGGTGGTGTAAAATACACACCATTTATCCAACTTACATGTTGTTTTCACCAATCGCCTTGGCTTAACCATGCATATTTCACTAATTGGGGCCATAGGGTACACAGGGTTCATAAGTTGCTGCTAGATGCTGTTGTCGCACATTTGTTTGCCTCAGAGTGTAGAGAGACGCGTTCGACTTCTCAGGTAAGATAAGACAGAAATGCTCGGGACCTGCTGTCACGGATTTTTAGAAATGGATTCATCATCATTTCAGCAATGTGATAAGAAGCGAGACGACACGCGCAAGCGCATTTTAACTTGGAAGAAATTTCCCACCTGATTTTTAGAAATGGATTCATCATCATTTCAGCAATGTGATAAGAAGCGAGACGACACGCGCAAGCGCATTCTAACTTGGAAGAAATTTCCCACCTGATGTCACAACAAAGCAATGCAAGTAACAAAATTACAACAGAGAAAGGTGTACGCATCATTAATTCCTGGTTCCACTATTAAAAATACGACTGCAATAAAAAAAAATGTGAAAAATAAGACCGACCAACTACACCAACTTGTCTTAAAACCATTCAGCTTCCGGTGCTCCACCCTGGACCCCACTGAGAACGGTGGGGGGGGGGGGGTGAATTTACATGTGAATGCTTATTAGTCAAAGTTTTATTAAAAAGGCCCCGACTTTTACTGGCTAATTTGGGACATAAGAACACTTTTGCGCCTAAATTTAGGAATCAAGAATACTTTTTCCCTTAAATTCGGAACCTTTCAGAAAATTTGAAGGAAGGGCGAAATTTGTGACCTCCCCCTCCTCCGGCATTCTCTTCCCTCTTGTAACGAATAATAATATTCTTCTTTACTTCAGAAATTTAGACAACAGAGGGATTTGTTGAAAACTGAACTCTGGGCCAACAAGGCCATCATAAGGGCATGCTAATACAGTTTTTTAGATTGTGTACCTTACTGTGACAGAATGTTAAGTAGTATGATAGTAGGGGATTCGCACAGCCAGAGACACAGGATAGACAAGATGGCCGGCCCCATGTAAACTGAACGTGTCGCTATTTTGGAGAAGACCATCAATTTGGAAGGTCATGACGTCACTTCCGGTCCACCATTTTGAATGACGTCACTTCCTTGCTTTAAAGGAACCAGAAGTGCCCCCATATTGAAGAGTGGAACCGGAAGTTCCACCATTTCCCTAAGATGGCCCCTGTTTCAGTTTCAATTATTTAAAATGCCCATAACTCCGGAACCGTTGGTCCTATAGCAAAACCGAGCGAAATTTGGCCCCCATGAATGAGACCCCACCCAAACACGGCCTTACCTATCACTTAGCCCAGTCAAAAATTATTTTGGTCTCCGGAAAACAAAAATTGGCACAGTTCCAAAATATGAGAAAGAGCTGTAACTTCTAAACTAACGGTCATAGACAGAAACGGTTCGAAATGTGGGTTCCCCCGGCCGTACCCTACACGTCAGCTGCACTATTTACACTGTGGCTGCCGATTCGGAATCCGATATAGGACCGAAAAAGCATCCCGTACAATCCTTAGGGCTCGGGCTCGGGTTGGTTTATATGCACCACACCCCGCAACGGGTCGGTCTCTGCAACCTCTGCCTCCTCCCGGCTCTGCCTCCTCCCGCTCGAGCGAAATGGCTCGGGATTTAGCTACTTGCCCCCGAAAGAAATTAGTCGGAGGGCCCAGTCTCCGCTACCGAACTGTACATGGCGTTTCCTCCCTACGGGCGTTGAAACTGTAGGGTTAAAAAAGCCGGGCGTTTCCTTCTAACAGTTCATAGTGCGCGCGTTGGACCGACGTTAGCCAAGAGGTTGATTTATAAACATTACTCATGCCGATTTTACGCCTGCACTCATTCCTACATACACACACGCACTCACGTATACGCACTGGTTGAGGTTTAGGATGGGGTGGGTTTGGGTAAGGGTGCAGCCACCTTTCCACCTTGGTTGGACCTGCCAGAGACCGAAGTCTCGGATGGTATAGCCGGTCGTGTGGGAAATGCGGGTTAAAGCCTAATAACGTCTAGGGCCGAAATAAGGTCCTGTAGGACGATCCCTAGGACGCGGGTGTTGAATTCTGTATGTTTCGTAATCGAGGGGCTCGGGTTTGCTCGGGTTCGAGGGGCGCTCGACGCCCCACAACGGGTCACCACCCTCTGCTCGAGCCGTATCAGGGTAAGTGAAGTTACTACTTTGTCCATTTCCGCAGAAATTGTCGGAAATTATCCTAATACCTTTCCTCAGCGTACGTCTTCAACCAGTACACAGGCTCCATATTCTTCGACAGCTCCATTTTCGCTGACTCCGCAGCTGTCGCAGCGAGTGCCTCCTCCTTGGTGAAGATCTTCACCACAGTCTCCGGGTCGAGCGACATCGGGATGATTATTGGAGTTGCCACTTTGCCCCGGCACCTGCGTCGATAGGGAGAACCACTCCGGTATCTCTTCTCACCCCGCCTCTTCGACCCGTACAAACACTCCAGACACCTCGCCCATTCTAGCTTCGATTTCTCCGCAGCGATCACAGCCAATGCCTCCTCCTTAGTGAAAATCTTCGCCCCAGTCTCCGGGTCGAGCTACCGCAGAATGAGGGGGGTTGCTTCTTCGGGACGGCACCTGGGTGGATTGGGGAAATCACACTGGTATTGAGTCTCGGACTGCATCTCTGAGTTGCGGGTTTGTTTGGGGAAATCACTCTGGTATTGAGTCTCCAACTGCATCTTCGAGTTATGGTTAACTGCTAAGTCGTGTATAAGCGGATTTTGCTTTATATATGAAAAGTTTTTCAATCGACCCTGCGCAACATCTCGAGGAAGTGCGGACCCGTAGCCATAACTCGGGAACCTGGAGCATTATCGGTTGGGTCGGGATTCAGTTTCCCCGAGTGTGCCCTACGCTGCCACCGACTTCATTTAGCGATTAACTGCCCGTAACTCAGGAACCGCCAGTCCTAGAGCAAAATGGCTCGGGATTCGGCTTCCCTAGTGTGCCCTATGCAGCCACCGAGGTTATTTGGCGATTAACCGGCCATAACTCGAGAACGGTAGGTCCTGGAGCAAAACACTTCGGAATCTGGTCTCCCTTAAACCCCAGACCTCTGTGACTCCATCACAAGGCTGCCGCCAAGTTCATTTTTCTTGCCCCACTACAAGGTTGCCACCAACTTCATTTTTTGGTTTCCCCTCGTATCATCGGGTACCGAGCTGCTCCACCACTTCATCTACCTCTTCCTCAAGTGCACTCTCACAGTCACAGTCTCACCCCTCAAATTACGCAGACGATCGTCCTGGTCTACGCCAACTTGAACCCAAGCTCACGTCCACGTCAACCCAAACACTCATGTCCACGTCAACCCAAACACACATGTTCTCGTCAACCCAAACACACATGTTCTCGTCAACCCAAACACACATGTTCTCGTCAACCCAAACACACGTTCTCATCAACGTCGACGTTCAAATCGGGTCAAACTAACCCGTTTCACATCGGGTAACAGACTCAATCCAACATGTGTCTGTACCTCCCTTCTCTCAAGGGTTTGGTCTTGTCGATCGTTAGAAATCCGTGCAGGTCAGAGTTCCAACACTCCCTGCAAGTCCGTTTAAACTCCTCGAAGCTTATGTCATACCCGACGTGGTTGCTGTAGACGTGCCTGAGATTGGCGTCGTCTTGCCTGAATAGAATCAATCAGGACGTTCGCGGTGTCTCGGACAACCCGCTTCGGTATCCTGCTGTATGTCTGACACAGGTAAAAGACGTCCACGTTGGCGTACCGACCGTAGGTGAAATACCTCTCGATCCTGTCCTGTTTCTCGATCATGCAGTCATCGAAGAGGAATACGGTATTCTTGCCGGGGTCTAGAAACTCCTCGGTTGGCGGTACCTCCTCATTGTTCGAGCAGAACACCGCGATTTCCGGGTAGGTCTCGTCGAATGCCCGCCTCAGCCTCTCCCTCGTATCAGACATAATGTGCACCGTGGGCGAGATCGTTCACGGATACCCGCACGTCCAGAAATTTCCGCCCGTCGGTCGGATGGCTAATAAACGTTTTATTGTCCCGGTATCCCGATTTTTTATTCCCGAAACCCGTTGTTTAATCAAAAACACCCGGAAACCCCGACCCACCCCACATCTAACGATTAACGGGTTACACGTTCGCCAACGTCAAAATCCCATCAATTACGGGTCGTTTCTCGGGGTGTTACCCTAGAGTTTTGCAGAGATTTTACAACTCAAAGGCAGATTTGCAGATTTTAACACTCATCGCGGACCACATCGAATTGGGCTAAACGCCGACACAGCCGGCCTAGCGTAGCCCCTTACCCTCCCACCACTGTGGAAACGCGAAAACGTAAGAAACGCTGGACTGCCCCGTAAATAACGATGGACGGGCGAACGTTGATGGAACGGTCGGCCGTATCCGGTTGACTCGGTGGGCCGTTAAAGTACCGAACACCTGTCGACGGTGGTGGTCCGACAGTGTGCGTTGGTGGTGGTAATGATGGTGAGGGTGGTGATGATGGTTGTAACGGGGTCAAAACCCGACGAGGTTCAACGTTGCCCGTCCATCGTTATTTATGGGCGGTCCAGTGTTTCCCACGTTTCTATGGTGGTGGGAGGGTGAGGGGCTATGCTAGGCCAGCCGTGTCGGCATTTAGCCCGGTTCGATGTGGTCCGCGATGAGTGTTAAAATCCGCAAAGGGGTACCCATTTGAGTTGTAAAATCTCGGCAAAACTCTGGGGAAACACCCCTAGTTGACGCAGGCGAAAGTTTAACCCGTTAATCCTTAGATGTGGGTAGGGTCGGGGTTTCCGGGTGTTTTTGATTAAACAACGGGTTTCAGGAATAAAAAGTCGGGATACCGGGACAATAAAACGTTTTTTTATTAGCCATCCGAACAACGGGCAGGGATAAAATTCCCGGACGTGCGAGTATCTATGCACGATCTCGCCCACGGTGCACATTAGGACTGATATGAGGGAGAGGCCGAGGCGGGCCTTCGACGAGACCTGCCCGGAAATCGCGGTGTTCTGCTCGAACAATGAGGAGGTACCGCCAACCGAGGAGTTTCTAGACTCCGGCAAGAATACTGTATTCCTCTTCGATGACTGCATGATCGAGAAACAGGACAGGATCGAGAGGTATTTCACCTACGGTCGGTATGCCAACGTGGACGTCTTTTACCTGTGTCAGACATACAGCAGGATACCGAAGCGGGTTGTCCGAGACAACGTGAACATCCTGATTGATTCTATTCAGGCAAGACGACGCCAATCTCAGGCACGTCTACAGCAACCACGTCGGGTATGACATGAGCTTCGAGGAGTTTAAGCGAACTTGCGGGGAGTGTTGGAACTCTGACCAGCACGGATTTCTAACGATCGACAAGACCAAACCCTTGAGAGAAGGGAGGTACAGACGCATGTTGGATTGAGTCTGTTACACGATGTTGACATCGACGTTGACGAGAACACGTGTTTGGGTTGACGAGAAAGTGTGTGTTTGGGTTGACGAGGACGTGCGAGTTTTCCGTCAATAAAAACCATGGCAACTCAGCATCGCCTGGAACCTTTCTCTAAACAGTTCGAGGCTCTAAAACAGCGTCTCAAGCGGAAATCCCTCAACACGAAACTCGAAAGGGCTACCGAGTCGGAGCACCTGACAAAGATTTTCAAACCGATCACGTACCCCATCCAAGAGCAGAGCAAACTCCAAGCGATAGACAGCAAGGAGGCGGCCGCTCAACGTCAGCTCCAGATCAAAGAGTTGCTGGCAATAGAAGCCGGGAAACAGAAACACATACAGCATGGGGAAAAACATCGGAACATTCAGAGGGCCTTGGAAGCCATGACACCGAGCGCTCGAATGAGATACTTGGAGGACGAGACTTCTTTACTCGACACCGTGCAACTAGGACCGCTAGCTACCGAGTACCTGAGCATGTTCGCCACTAGGGAGACGCTCACCGACCCCACTTTCGGTATAAGGTACGACCCGGAAACTAAACGGTACAAGATAGGTTCCGCAGACGTGGACTTCGAAGGGGACGACGTGGTAGTGGGAGGGAAAAAGTACAGGGGAACCGACGAGTTGTGGCAGTTGATCATGCTCAAGAACCCTCGTAAACCGACCGACGATCACCCCGAGTCTGTTGGATTATCATGATATTCTCAGGAGAAGCAGAGCAGTCTACAGAGACCACGATCCCGAGTCTAAGAAACTGAAATCGAGCGCCGGTTACAAGTATGCGACCTTGATTAAACCGGTGTTTGGCAAGGAGAAGGGGCCCCAGCAATCGATTCGACAAGGGGAAGGATACGCAACACGTGTTAAGCCCGTGAAGCAGCCGATTCGATGAGAGGAACGATACCGTTTTACAACGACCTGAACGATCTGTGGGAAAGACAAACTGATCAGGGTTTCGAGACATGCTGGGAACACCTCGCTAGACCAGGAAATAGTGCACATTTACGCGGAGTTGAAAGCTAACGGTATTTTATCGGATGCCGAGCACAGTAAGTTGATCAAAGAGTTTGGGAGATGTTAAAAAAATTATCAATAAAGGGCTAAAGAGCACTTTCAAATGCTCAAGACCATTGAGACACTTTCGTTTCGTGCGACGTATGGTGAACGATGCCTTCCTCCTCCTTAGTTCTTTCCTCAAACACCGCGGATTTCACCACCAAGTTTTTAACTCCTCTACTGCTCGCGGACAATGCAGAGGGATGGGAAATCGCCCTGGTCAACTTGGAAACATATAACTCGATTCCAAACATGAAATCTTTCGACTCGGACACATTTAGGTACAGCCACAACAACGGCAGGGAGTGGACGAAACTCATCATCCCGGAAGGTTCCTACGAATTGGAAGCGATAGAAAAAATCGTCTATGGGGACCTGAAGAAGCGTCAGCACTGGGGCATCCCGAACGACGCCTCGTACATCCGTATTATCAGCAACCCCATTACTCTGAAATGCAAGCTGCATATCACGGACAAACAATACAAGGTAGATTTCTCCGCAGAAGATCAGACAACCGTGGGGAAGTTATTCGGATTCGAACCCGAAGTGTACGTACATGGTATCAGTATCACCCAGAACACAGCTAACGTCCTCGACGTCAATTCCGTCTTGGTACACTGCGATCTGGTAGGCAATTCTTACATGAACGGGTCGAGGCAACCGACCCTATACTCGTTCTTTCCGAACCGGGATACAAGATAGTGCAATCACTCGATCAGAATGTGGCTGACCGACCAGGACGATCGTCCGCTTAATTTGAGGGGAGAGACCGTGACCATGAGACTGCACTTGAGGAAGTGGTAGAAGGAATTTTTTCGCGTATAAAAGGGTATCCGTTAATTGTTGGACTTCAAACCCAACAACCGCAACCTACCGAATCCCGAGCTAAACGTCGGCAAGTCCTGACTACATCGAACGCGGCCTATCTCGAGAGCCTCATCTCCAACGCGAAATGGAGATTGTAGAAGGATACCTAAACGTCCAGGAGCCTTTTACCCTGGATGAGTCCGTGGTGGAGTATAATTATCACAACTACACCCCGATAGTCGGGACAGTCGGGATAGTCGGGAACAGCGTGAACTCGGAACTTAAAATAGTGGTTCAGAACCAGGATCTTTTCACCCATCGGAGTTACCTGTACGCGAAGGGTGCCCTGGTAAAAGCGAGTGACGGGTCGGCTTACGCGGCCACCGACAAGATAGCCCTCGTGACAATGCGATAGCCTACCTGTTCTCGAACATCAAGTACCAGATAAAGGACAAGACCGTGGACGAGATCAATCACCCGGGGTATGCCAGCACCATTAAGGGAATAGTGAGCTACGGCCAGCAAGACCAGGCCCACGTAGTGAATAGGGGATGGTTCGTAGACGGCGCCAGTGCCAGTATGACCGACGATGGAACGAATACCGTCTTCAAACACAAGAGAAAAGTCCTTCTAAGCGCCCACTCTCCGAAAGGATCCTTTGCTTATACCATCTCGCTCTCTTATCTTCTGGGATTCTTCGAAAGCGATTTAATATCAATTAGCTCTCACCCACAAAGATCTCTAGACAGACTGAAAGCGATTTACGGGGTAGAGCAAACGTTGATCCTGATACAGGCTGCGGACACGAATGCCAGCTTCCGAGACACCGGAGTAGCCCCAGGAAAGATAGCAAGTGTCCTGGCGCCTTCCCCACGTAACCCCTTCGGACCAGCAGAAGAATAGGGTGTACGGACTCGTGGATGCCGGAATCACCGCACCCATGGCTTCCAGACACTGGTACTCGGACAAGCTCGATTTGCCCACCACGACTAGCTGTACTTGGAGATTGATCACAACAAGATCTATCGAGAAGCCGAGATACGTAATAATCGGGTTCCAGACTGCGAAGGAAACGGATCAGAAGAAAAATCCGGCCGTCTTCGACCACTGCAGTCTCAAGGATGCGCACATAACTCTGAACTCGGAGCGATATCCCTTTCTCGACATGAATGCACATTTTTCCAGCGGGAACATCTTGAACGTGTATTAAGACTTGCTCAACTTTAGGAAGCAGTATTACGGGGAGCCGGAAACGGGACCCGCTTTCGATGTTTCGACTTTCCCCTGACGTGAAGTTGTGACGTGAGGGGGGGGGGGGGGGAGATAAATAAAAAGTACATTATGCATTCCCCAATCCCCCTTCAGTTGTCGGTTTCCCAGAAGCAGGCTATGCTTCGACAACTCAAGGCCAGTAAAACATCGAACGTTCGTCTGTCCAACTCCCAGTTGGAGCGGAAGACCAATGTATCCCTACTGGCCACCAAAAGGCAGAAGTCGAGAATTCGAAAGGCTCGAACTATGGGCCGGGGATTGAATCTGAAATTCTCGCGTACCCAAGTCTGGAAAGGCGGCTTTCTTCCCCTGCTGCTCCCAATCCTCGCCACCCTTGGAGCAGTAGGAGGCTAAGCGGCAGGAATAGCCAAGGCCGTTAATTACGCCAAAGCCCACTCGAGACAGCTCGAAAAAATAAAGCGGCACAATGCTAAGATGGAAGCCCTAGCCGCTTCGAAGACGGGCGGGGGACTGGGAAGAAAAAAAAAGTCCCGCTGTGTGGTCGAGGGTTTTATCTGAAGCCGCAGTACCCATGAACAGGGCCTTGACCAACTTGTACCTCGCCGGTTACGCTAAAACGTTGGGGATCCGCACATTCAGAGGAGTTTATTCGAAAAACCTGCGTCCCAGAGCGTCCAAATGCGTTATACTGAACCTGAAGGAGAGCCGGGGATGGAACTCACTGGACCGCGTATTACTTAAAGGGGGGTTCGTGCACCCTGTACTTCGATTCGTTCGGCTTAAAACCGCCTGCAGAACTCTACAGTTACCTCGGAAATAGGAAAATTGTCTGGAACCCGAGGAGGATACAAGTGGCCAACGAGGTATTGTGCGGGCAATATTGCTTGGCCGTACTGTATCATTTTAATGAAGGGTATACTAATCTGTTCGAGGTGGTGGAGAGGCTCGGTACCTGATGATACAGGGAACCCAAAAAAATGGATTCGGCGGCAGCGTTGTGATGGGCGAGAAAATGAACTTGGCAACAGCCATCTGGGGTTTGAGGGAGACCGGATTCCGAACCGTTTTGCTCTAGGACCTACCATTCCCGAGTTAAGGTCAGTATAGTCGAAACGTGGGGGTGGGCCAACTTCCCAAAAATGACGGTACCCAAGATCCGGGGAAGGCCACATGTAGGGTACAGCCCTGTGAACCCACATATCTAACCAACCTCCCATAAATGGTGATACCCGGATTCCGGATAGGCCACGGCCCGGGAAAGCTAAATCCCGAACCGTTTCGCTCTAGGACCAAGGGTTCCCGGAGTTATTGGGGTGGGCCAACTGCGGAACTCGAATTTGGGTGAGCCACACGTAGGGTAGAACTTGGGGATGCCAAATCCCGAACGGTTTCGCTCTAGGACCGACGGTTCCCGAGTTATTGGGGTGGGCCAACTTCCAAAAATGTTGGTACCCGATTTCCGAAGAGGCCCATGCGTAGGGCACAGCCCAGGAAAAGCCAAATCCCGAGCGGTTTTGCTCTACGACCAACGGTTCCCGAGTTATTGCGGTTTACCAACTTGTCAAAAAATGATGGTACTCGATTTCCGGGGAGGGTCACACGTAGGGCACTGCCTGAGGAAGCCACAGCTCAAACCGTTTTGCTCTAGGACCAGTGGTTCCCGAGTTATGATTGGGTAAGTCAAAACCTGACTTTCGAGGAGGCCCACACAAAGGATGCAGCCTGGGGATGCTAAATCCCGAACGGTTTTGCTGTAGGACCGACGGTTCCCGAGTTATTAGGGTGGGCCAACTCCCAAATTTAAGTACCCGATTTCCAAGGAGGCATAGGGTACAACCTGGGGATGCTAAATCCCGAACCGTTTTGCTCTAGGACCGACGGTTCCCAAGTTAATGGGGTGGCCAACTCTTCGGCCATCCATTAGCTGGGACCCGCAGTGGGGTTCTTGAAAGGGTGGCCGAATTTCGATCCGATTTGCTCTAGGACCAGCGGTTCCCGAGTTATGGGCATTTTAAATAATTTCGGAAATTGAAACAAACTGAAACCCCAAAATGGTCGACTTCAATATGAAGCACCCCAAGATGACGGCACTTCCAGTTCCACAGTTCAATATGGTGGCATCATTCAAAATGGTGGGCCGGATGTGACGTCAAGACCTTCCAAATTGATGGTAATCTTCCAAGATGGCGGCACTTCCGGTTTACATGGGGGCGGCCAT
Source organism: Lithobius niger (assembly GCA_023313725.1). Lineage (NCBI taxonomy): Eukaryota > Metazoa > Arthropoda > Chilopoda > Lithobiomorpha > Lithobiidae > Lithobius > Lithobius niger. The sequence continues at coordinate 39,817 of JAHWFP010264303.1, forward strand.
CTTGTCTGTCCTGTGTCTCTGGCTGTGTGAATCCCCTACTATCATACTACTTGTTATTCTGACAGAATAATACTAATAGTCCTGTCCCTGGCCTATACCCGCATAGGAATTTTTGAGTGGACGGATGAAAACTGTTACATGGGTCAGGCACATCATAGTAGATTTTAAAAAACAGAGGTAGACATCTGAGAAACTTCATCCGAATTTTCCAGCTCTAATTTTCCAATATGGCCGTTTTTTCGATGAAATTAAACACACCTTTATGCTTTCACCTGTGCTATAGGATTCCAAATAGTTACATCGGCTTCTGGATGATTAAAACATGTTTGTAATCAAGCCACCTACACAATGATACTAAATTTACATAAATATGTCAGCCGAAAGTGGTTAAAAAAAATATGGTGTATGCAAATCAATACAAAATCGTACAGTACTACTTGGGTACTACAGATGTTAGCAGTAAGTGCTTTTCGAAAGAATTAAACAATACAGAAAGAATAGATCCCCACCTTTCAGAAAATCCTAAATATGTCCATTTCGGGCTATTAGAGGGCTACCGAGAGCACTTCGAATTCGAAAATCACAGCACGCTTCCGCCGCTATGCCATTACCTTTACACCTTTAAATAGGCTTAGGACAGTCCGTATCTAAGTTAAACGATTTCGGTTAGGGTTGATGGAAGGACTAGATCCCCACCTTTCAGAAAATCTTGTATGTCCATTTCGGGCTATTAGAGGGGTCGCAAGAGCACTTTGCATTCGAAAATCACCTTACACTTTCGTTGCTATTCCATTACCTCTTCACCTTTAAATGGGCTTAGGACAGTCCGTATCTAAGTTAAACAAATTCAGTTAGGGTTGATGGAAAGAATCGATCACCACCTTTCAGAAAATCTTCAGCATGTCGATTTCGGGCTATTATATCCCAAGAGCACTTTGAATTCGAAAATGACCTTACAATTTTGCCACTATGCCATTTCCTCTTTACCTTTAAATAAACTTAGGATGGTCCATATCTCAGTTAAACTATTTTGGTTAGGGTGATGGAAGGACTAGATCCCCACCTTTAAGGAAATCCAAAGCATGTCCATTTCAGGCTATTAGAGGGCTCCCGAGATCACTTTGAACTGGAAAATCACCACACGCTTTTGCCGCTATGCCATTACCTTTTCACCTTTAAACGAGCATATGATGGTAACTTTTTAATAAAAGCAAACCTATTCACGTTGCACTTTGGACTTATATGTCAGACTGCCAAGCAGGGAATCGAACCCATGACCTTTGAAATAAAAGGCTTAATTCCTACCGCTGTGCGATACTGACACGGCCTTTTTCCAAGAGTCAAATAAATACATATACAAACTTATTTACGCTTCCTTTTGGACTTATATGTCAGACTGGCTGAGCGGCGAGTCGAACCAACAACCATTGAAACCAAAGGCCAAAGTCCTACTCCTGAGGCTGTGTCAGTATGGTTCAGCGGTAAGACTTTGGCCTTTCGTTTCTAATGTCGTGGGTTAGATTCCCCGCCCAGTCATTCTGACATATAAGTCCAAAATGCAATGTAAATAAGTTTCCATCTGTATTTATTTGATTCTTCAAAAAGGTCGTACAGTATGGCACAGCGGTATTCGGCCTCTGGTTTCAAAGGTCGTGGCTTCGATTCCCCGCTCAGTCAGTCTGACATACAAGTTGAAAAGGCAACGCAAATAGGTTTGCATCTGTATTTATTAAAATGTTATTTTATTATTTATTAAATTTATTAAATTATTATTATTAAATTAAATTTATTAAATTTATTAAAAAGTACCGGCATACGCTCATTTAAAGGTGAAAAGGTAATGGCATAGCGGCAAAAGCGTGTGGTGATTTTCGAATTCGAAGTGACCTCGGGAGCCCTCTAATGGCCTGAAAGGGACATGCTTTGGATTTTCTGAAAGGTGGTGAGCTATTCTTTTCATCAACCCTAACCGAAATCGTTTAACTTAGATACGGACCGTCCAAAGCCCATTTAAAGGTGAAGAGGTAATGGAATATCGGTGAAAGCATGTGGTGATTTTCGAATTCAAAGTGATCTGGGGAGCCCTCTAACAACCCGAAATGGAAATGCTTAGAATTTTATGAAATGTGGTGATCGATTCTTTCCATCAACCGTAACTGAATTCGTTTAACTTAGATACGGACTGTCTAAGTCCATTTAAAGGTGAAGAGGTGAAAAGGTAATGGAATATCGGTGAAAGCGTGTGGTGATTTTCGAATTCAAAGTGATCTGGGTAGCCCTCTCACAACCCGAAATGGACATGCTTAGAATTTTCTGAAAGGTGGTGATAGATTCTTTCCATCAACCCTAACTGAATTTGTTGCTTAGAATTTTCTGAAAGGAGGTGATAGATTCTTTCCATCAACCCTAACTGAATTTGTTTAACTTAGATACGGACCATCCTAAGCCCTTTTAAGGTGAAGAGGTAATGGAATAGCGGCGAAAGCGTAAGGTGATTTTCGAATTCAAAGTGCTCTTGCAACCCCTCTAATAGCCCAAAATGGACATACATAGGATTTTCTGAAAGGTGGGGACCTAGTACTTCCATAAACCCTAACCAAAATCGTTTAACTTAGATACGGACCGTCCTAAGCCCATTTAAAGGTGAAGAGGTAACGGCATAGCGGCAGAAGCGTGCTGCGATTTTTGAATTCATGGTGCTCTCGGGAGACCTCTAATAGCCCGACATGGACATACTTAGGTTTTTCTGAAAGGTGGGGATCTATTCTTTCCATATTGTTTAATTGTTTCGAAAAGCACTTACTGCTAACCTCTGTAAGTGTTTTATGCAAGTAGTACTGTACGATTTTGTATTTTGCATACACTGTTTTTTAACCACTTTCGGCTGACATATTTACATAGATTTAGTATCATTGTGCCGGTGGCTTGATTACAAATATGTTTTAATCATCCAGAAGTTGATGTAACTCTTTGGAATCCGATAGCACAGGTGAAAGCATAAAGGTATGTTTAATTTCATCGAAAAAACGGCCATTATTGGAAAATTGGGGCTGGAAAATTCGGATGAAGTTTCTCAAATGTCTACCTCTATTTTTTTAAATCTACTATAATGTACCCTGTGTAACAGGTTTCATCCGTCCACTCAAAAATTCCTACGGGGGTATAGGCCAGGGACTGGATCATAAATGGTTTTGTTTCTTTATTCAAATTCTATTTGTTCTCAACACAGTCAACCTGAAGCTAGAAAAGGCCAAGGAAACTTCATGAATGTTTTGAAAAGAAATTCTGACTTTTATCACTACGTTTACATGACAACTTGAAAGCACTTCAGAGGGATGAGCATTGTGTCCCTGTCGTTTCCGTTGGTTGTTGTGAACACCCGTTCGTGGTGCTTCCAAGGGTGCCCACAAGTGCAATGTAGACTAGGAGCCCGAATGGAAGGTCAACCATTATCATGCTTCGCCGCAGAATTTTATACGTCATAATAAGGTCAAATCTTAGGCGCCTCAATTCAAGAAGCTCAAGGTCCGTTCTTGTGAGGTGCTCGGTGTAGTCCACTCCCGAAGCCTCTTCAGAAACTTCGTAAACCGTCTCTGCACCGACTCGATCAAGTCCTTTGCGAGGTACGGGGACCAAACAGGTGTTGTATACTTCAGGATGGGGCAGATGAATACCTTGAACCTTGTGGGCGCCACTCACCATGGCATTGTTAAAAAAAAGTCGATACAAAGTTTTCAAAAAAACACAACCTTACGTTTGAACGTCACGTTTTTCGTGGCATTAGACAGCTAGCTGATGAATGCATGGACGAATACGTCATGAGGCTCCAATACCAGGCCCCTTTGTGCAGTTGGGAGGAATGGGCCGAGTCAAATATTGTGGATCAAATCATGGAACATTGCTGCACTTCCAAATTACGACGTCGTTTTCTACGAGAAGATGATTTGAAGTTGGAATTGGCACGTTCTGTAGCTCGAAATCACGAAAATGCAGCTCGCCAGGCAGCACTAATGGAAGCAAAAATAAACCTCCTATGACAGAAGAAAGTTTGAATTTTGCCAGACGTCAAAGCAACCGACAGCAGACAGCTGGATGCAATATAAGGTGTGGAAGACGTGGCAGGAGTGGCCACGGCAGCTCAGAAATCGCGAAAATGCAACAAAGGACATTTTGCTAACATGTGTAAGTCTGCCCCTAGCTCAGAACAAGACCAGAACCGAGAGGACATTATAGTAATGCACACACAGAAAAACGAAAAACAAAGGTCAACTGTGTTCAACCAGAAAACTGAGCAACCAAATAACCAAGCCAAGTTCCGATAGAGATGACTACACATTCATAGTTGCGACCGCAAGGCTTCTGACAACCAAACTGGATGTCAACGGTCATTTGGTACCTGTGATGGTAAATTCAGGATCCACCATCTCGGTACTGACATTTAAACCGTGGGCAGACATACATGGTACTGGAGATGCCATCCGTCCTTCAGATGTGTGCCCCTTTACGTATGATGCTTACAATCCATTGGACTTAAAAGGGGAAGTGGTTCTTCCTGTAGTAGTTGGCAAAATTAAGCGACGAGTAAGGTTTGTTGTCATAAATAGTGAGCATCCATGTTTACTTGGCAAAGACGATGCAGTAGCTTTAGGGTTGATTACATTTTCAGAACAGGTGGTATATCATAACAGTAACTGAAATTGAACATAGTTTGCAAAAAAGAGAAAAACTGTTTCAAATTGATTGAGTGATTGATTCATTGGTTTTGAAAAAGTAGACGGCCCCCACACCTTGGTTATCCCCTGTAGTACCAGTACCAAAAAAGGATGGGTCGCTTAGATTGTGTTCAAATGTATGCGAGGTCAACCAAGCTTTGGTCAAGCATAAACTCCCTATACCCACAGTAGACGATGTCTTAGCTGAAATAAGTGATGCAAATGTTTTCACGGATTAATTTTTCAGAAGGCTTCCATCATATTGAGTTATCTCCAAAGGCACGAGAGCTAACATCATTTGCAGTAGAATCGGGTGTTTATCGATTCACAAGACTTATCTTCGGCATTGCTGTAGCACCTGAAGATTTTCCAGACCTTATGCAGGTGTTCTCAGGCTGTGAGGGGGTACGAAACAGTGATAATGTATTGGTCTACTCATGTGGACATGAACAACATGCAAAGCATTTAGATGCAGTTCTAGACAAGCTAGAGCAATGTGGTTTCACTTTAAATCGTAAGAAATGCCATTTCGCGGAAGAACACCTTTCGTACATGGGATTCAAAATTTTGCCAAACGGCATTACATTGGACAAGTCGCATGTATTGAACACCTGACTCAGCTCAGGGAACCGCAAAATGTGCACGAGGTTAGGAGTTTTTTAGGTGTAACTTCTGCTCTCAGTTTTTGTCTGACATGGCCAAGCCCGTTGCGAGATTTAGTTTGCAAAGAAGCTAAATGGCAGTGGACGGCAACACATAAACGTGTCTTCATCGCACTTAAAGTTGAATTAGCAAAGCAGACACAGGTCATGTTTTTTTGTAAGGATAGAGAATTTTATGATGGTGATGCGAGCCCAGAAGGCGTAGGCCGAGTATTGGCTCAACTCGATGAGCATGACAACCTTATCAAACCAGTAGCTTTTGTAGCAAGGCACTAACTCCTACGGAACGTCTGTATTTACAGACCGAGAAAGAGGCCTTATCAGTAATTTGGGAATGTGAGAAATTTGCGCTTTACCTGATAGAAAAGAAATTAAAAATTTTAACGTACCTTATCTTGACATCCGGCACTGGCGTGTTGTAAGTGGAGCAGAAAATTTAAATCTTGTGTACATCACTCGACTTCATAGTATTACTTAATAGAATCCTACACTACAGTCAGACTGCACTACACTACAGACTGACAGTATCGTTGGATATCATGATCAAATGTGTGAATATGCAAGAGCTGTTCCCGGCTGGTCTAATTGAAAGCCATGTTGTCACACCACACCATTTATTGTTTCATTGGCGTTTGTTTCTGTTAGGGCCCCGGAAGTTTAATAGCCAAGGTATTTCCGTCCAGAATACATGTCGTAATATTCCGTTTCTGATTGTTACATTGGAGAAAGCTGTGAAAATATGCAGAGGCATCGAAAGGACAAGTGAAAATGTTTGTTGAGCCAGAACAGGCAATACAAACAATGACAAAACATTAACAGCAAAATGACACTACAAACCAAGCTAGTGGATGAGGAAACAGAAACAGAAACAGAAATTGTAAGGTAAATTAAAATAAATAAGGAAAAGGGGAGGTCACAGGAATATAAATACTGTGGAAAGACTCACCAACCCCGGGAATACCCTACATATGGAGCTACAGTGGATCCCTGATATAACGAAATTCAAAGGAGCCAGCAAGTATTTTGTTATATCAGGGATTTCACTATATCCGAATCCCTCTTATAACGAAATGCTACTTTAAAACCACAAAATTTCGTTATAACCAAAAACAAATACAGTAGCCTATCAGTATGGTTTATTACAGCTTTACTTCGGTTTCGTCCTCTTTTTTTTTTTTTTTTTTTGCTTTCTTTAATTTTTAATTTGGTGTCGTCCAGTTTTGTATTGTGCAGAGTATTAAAATGAACGAAAGCAAAAAAAAAAACTCGCATCCCATCATTATACGAAACATACTTTAAAACCACAAAATTTCATTACAACCAAAAAAAAAAAACAGTGTGTATGGTTTTATCCTGTCATCCTACAAACTGTAGCCTACTTTCAAAACCACAAAATTTTGTTATAACCAAAAAAAATATTGTCTGTATGGTTATATCTTATACGAAATTAGCGTACCTTTAAAACCACAAAATTTTGTTACAACCAAAAAATAAATAAATACGGTGCAAGTATGGTTTATTACATTCCATCATAAGCATACATGTACTGAATACATGTGTAGTACAGTACCCTACTCTGCTGTATTGATTTGGCCTTGCTCAGTTAGCGTATCAAGCAAAAAAATCTGTTATTTTCTTTTGTTTTACAACTTTCAGAACATCACAAACAATTGAATTTTCAATCTTATCGAGTTCTTGAAGGGTGTTTGCTGGTAATCCAGCTCTACTCTCCAGAAAACGTTTTACAAGCCTAATGCTATCAATTGCTTGGGCTGTAGTCACAGCAGGTAATTCAACATCATCTTCATCACTGGCTACATCCTCATCACTTGCTGCTCCATCATTTGCCTTTACACTGGCTGCAATTTCATCGTCTGTTAATTCTGGTGTTGTTGCAACTTCAGAATCAACATCAACAAACTCTTCAACAGTTGTGCTATTAACCAAGTCACCTAGGCGAGGCCAAAGTTCTGCTAAAGCATCTTCATCATCATCTTCATCTGTGTCGACATTTTCCTGAGCATTGTCGTCAACCAAGTTTTCTTTTGTAAAGCCTGCATGGCGCCAGCAGTTTGCAATTGTTTGGGGTGACACTTTTCCCCAAGCACTAGCTACCATGTCAATAGCCATTTTGACATCAATTTTGGTGGTGCGTTTTAAGTCAATGTCGAGTAATATTCTCAATACCAGCTTGTGGCGGTAATGCAACTTCAAGCACCTGATGATTCCTTGATCAAGCGGTTGGAGCACTGAAGTGCAGTTCGGAGGCAAAAACTTAAGTTCTACGGACTTTAAACGGGGAGTGACGTTATGAGCGCCGCAGTTGTCAATTAGAAGGACAACCTTCCGTTTCTCTCTCGTCATTCTGTCATCAAATTTCAACACCCATTCTTGGAAAATATCTGCAGTCATCCAGGCTTTTCGCTGGCTTTTGTAGTCTACCGGTAAACGCTGAACACCCTTGAAACATCGTGGTTTAGCAGATTTCCCGATCACTAAAGGTTTTACCTTGTCACTTCCATCCATATTTGTGCACAATAAGACTGTAACCCTGTCCTTACTCAGCTTGCCACCGGAGCATTTTTCATTTTTAACTGCGAATGTTCGGGCTGGAGTAGTTTTGAAAAAAAGCCCCGTTTCATCAGCATTATAAATGTCACGTAATTCATAATTCTTCAACAACGTGGGCAAATTATTTTCAAGCCACGATTCCGTAGCGGCCAAATCCACCGCCCCACTTTCTCCAGCAATGGCACGACTAGACAGTCCATGACGAAGTCGGAACCGACACAACCATCCTGTACTAGCTGTAAAGTTTTCGTATCCCATGATCACAGCCAACTGCTCGGCTTTCACTTTCATTATAGGGCCACTTACCGGCACATTTCTTGCACGAACATCTTTAAACCATTTCCAAAGCCCCTGCTCTACGTCCGAGTAAAAAGAACCACGTAGCTTCTTCCTGTTGGCTGTAGTAGCACCGCTGTTAAAATTTTCCACAATCTTCAGCCGATCCTTGATTATTGTAGACAACGTACTGTTTGGAATCTCGAACTCCTTCGCAATTTCTCCCTTCACTCTTCCTTTGTCAACTTCAGCCAACACTTTCATTTTAACTTCCAACGATAAAGCTTTTCGTTTTGGCGCCATGACGAACGACGAATGCAGTCTCAGCGTACACGATAGGGATGGCAGCCACGTGTTGTAAGCGACTAATTCCCTCCACACCTCTAGCGCCAAATGGACTCGCCTCTTACCAAAGTGCTCTTGCTCTTGGCAGGCTGCTGTACTTAGACACAGGGAAGAGGGAAGAGGGAAGTTGGGCGATCGCGTTCCTGCCTGACGTTACTGCTCGACTGATTGCGAATTTCTTTTTTGGGGCGTGTTCGTTATAAATGCTTGTTTTTTGTTCAACGGCGTTTTAAGTTGTTCGTTACTTGCGGGATTTCGTTAAAGGCAAATTCGTTATATGCGAATTTTCGTTCACTAATTTACATGCTTTTTTTGCCGGGGATTTAAATAAATTTCGTTACATCAAGGATTTCTTTATAAGAGAGTTCGTTATAAGTGGGATCCACTGTAAATGCAAAAAGAAGAATCAGTTTGCGCGAAAGCATTTTTTCATAAATGACAACACAGGCAAGGGCAATATGACAAAAATGAACAACACATATTTTCTGGGTGCTTGACAGTTGAGCAAATTAAAGAAAGTCACAGAACACTAGTAGTAGTGCGAGTAGGCACAGAGACAGTCAACTTCAAAGCAGATACGGGAGCTCAGGAAAATGTCATTCCACACAAAACATGTGCAGCCATAAGGCCAGCAGTAAAAAATTTTAGTCACCAGAAAGGACTAGGATCCAATTTTTGGGGAAGACGCTTGCTTTGATAAACTAAAGAATTGAAGAAGCCAACATTGAAGAAAACACTACTATAAGCAAGACAGAAGCAATTGTGAAAAAATAAGCTGTTGTATTTTCAGGAACGGGGACTTTGGAAGGGCAGTAACATATCAAACTGAAGAAGGAAGCAGTGTCACGAGTGTCTCCAGCACAAAAAATACCCTTTGCACTAATGAATAAAGTAAAGGAAGAACTCGACAGAATGAGTGACATAGGCATCATTGTCAAAGTGGACACGCCAACAGAGTTGGTGCATTCAATGGTTATCATAGTGAAGCCAAATGGAAAATGTGCTTAGACCCTCGAGCATTAAATGAAGCTTTGTAACATTCACACTACAAAATGCCTACTCTCGATGAAATAGCTAAACTCGCTGGAGCAAAGAAATTTAACGTACTCGATACGAAGTCTGCATTCGTACAAATGCACATTTGTGACGTCGTTTGGAAGGTACAGATTTACTCGATTACTCTATGGAATTAAAGTAGCTCCTGAAGTATTCCAGCGAGAAATGTCGGAGATGTCAAGAGACCCAAGGAAAAACAGAACCATTTGTGGACAATATCCTAACATGGGGAGATCAGACGAAGACCACGACATACAACTTGAAAAGACCTTGCGATGAATGAGAGAAAAAGGCCTCGAGTTAGAAGAAAACACAGCTAGGATTAGAAGTAGTCAAGTATTTAGTAATTGACGAGGAACGTATACGAGCAATTTCAAATATGATAAAACCAAAAGACAAGAAAGAGCCAAAGAGATGGCTGGGCGCAGCAAATTATTTAAGCAATTTTTTACCAAATCTGGCGACTAAACTGATTCCATTACGGAAGCTCGTGCAGAAAGACTCGTCGTGGGATTGGAATGATAAGTACAACAGGATGGTCGAAGATGTAAATAAACGAATCGCAGTGGCCGCAACACTAGCCTATTTTCAGCCAGACAAGCACGTACAACCGAGCACTCTGCAAGCTTCCCATGGACCACGTTCAGGGTACCGCAGCACTTCTGGACCTTAAGAGATGTAGGCTTTCTCCCAAACCGATGGCATTACCCTCTGTTGTTCTGTTTTTTTGTACCTAGTTGTACGGTGGATTAAGAATACAGGGAGGTCCACAAAAAACTGACGATCCAACATTTTCTAACTCCAACATTTCTTGTTAGCACCCATCAGACCCAGGAGAGGACAAATCAAATCTAATGAAACGGGAAGATATCTGTCCTTTCCTGGTTCTGAGGGGTGCTAACTAGAAAAATTGGACTTAAAAAATGTTGGGTCTTCAGTTTTTTTTTGTGAAATAAATAAAAATAAATTTACTAATAACACGATAGACCACACGGCTAATTTTCTTCACAATTTTGTAATTTCCTACAAATTGTGAGTCATTGTCTTCATTATAAACTTACTTTTGTCACTTTTAAGGCGATATTTAATCATAAAAACATAAACATAAAAACATAAACAAAAAATTTACCACAGGAGTGGAAGGATGGCAGAAGGGGGGTGAGCCGCTTACTCTGGTCCTTGTGGTTAGGCTGTGTGTGATTCATTCCTTTATGTAGTAACAGGCCGTTTAAGAAATATAGAGAGATCAGCCTGCTGGAGGAGCCTCTTAAAACCTGACACAGTTGTTGCATTTACAATCTCCTTGTCAAGGGCGTTCCAAATGGGGATGACCCGGACTGAAAAAAAGTTACGACGGCAGTCCAGATGAGAATTGGGATATAATAATTTCCAACTGTGTCCCCTAGTGCGATTTAAGGCTGGCGCCAAATCGAATAAGGGGAGGTCGACCTTAACATGTCCATGCAGAATCTTAAAAACCATGATTAGATCAAACTCGATCGCCTACTTACATTAACTTAATTCCTTACTTGTATGAGGCATGTTTGTTTCATAGCTCTGTGCTCCCTTTCCGCATGTCTAAGGATAGCGCACTTAACAATACTTCGCATACGACTTGTAGTGTTTAGTATGCAGAAAGGGTAATCTACATCATTATTATTATTATACAAATGACGGCAAGAGCGTGGCTCATAATGCCCAAGAAAAACAATAACATCAACAAGTGGGAAACAGTGCACTGTAGCATGCTTTAAACTGATTGGTGGAGGTGGAAGAAACGATCTCTTGAGGTAGATGATTCCAAGGACGGATAGTTCGATTGGTGAAGAAATGTTTCCTGGCCTCAGTACGGATGTTTTGCTGGAAAAGTTTAAGGTTTTGTCCACGAGTTCGAGCGTCGCGTCGCAGCTCAAAGAAAGTGATAGAAGAAATGTCGTAATGGTTGTTGAGGATCTTGAACGTTTCGATAGCTTCACCCTATCGAAGCGTTCGACAAGGCTCGACAGGTTGAGAGCACTTAGGCGGGATTCGCAGGGAGTGAAACGAAAGCCAGGGCACCACTTAGTGATTTTCCTCTGAGTCTTTTCAAGAATATCAATTGATTTTGCACAATGAGGTCTCCAGGCCTGGACGCAGTAATCCAGATGAGGCCGAACAAATATCTTGTAGAGCATTGCAAAAAGTGAGTTGGTTAAGTAAGTGAAGGTTTTAAAAACATAGTTGGCAGTTGAAATGGCTTTTTTAGCGACGCAGGCACATTGTGGGTGAAATTTAAGTTTGTTGTTAGAGGAAATAGGTAGACCATATAAGATATAAGGGAATTGCTTGCTATTGAGTCCGATATGAAGTACGACAGTTTTAGAAATATTGAAAGACATGCGGTTTTCTTGGGCCCACTGTGCAAACAAGAGTTCTGCTTGCAGGTCTGCTTGCAGTTCAAGGTGATCGGTAATAAACTGGATAGTGTGGTAAATTTTAAGATTGTCTGCAAAAAGGAGACAGACTGTAGCAAAGGCATGGTGGAAGATCGTTAATAAAGATGTTGAAAAGAGTAGGACCAAGAACGGAACCCTGAGGAACTCCTGAAGGAGCAGGGGACCAATGGAAGAGGATCCACGAACCGAGACTTTGAAGCGACACGGTTGCACAAATAGTTTTCAAGCCAGAAGAGCAGGAATAGAGGAAGGTCAAGTTTGCGGAGCTTGTTAACAAGAATAGAGTGGTCAAGTGTCGAAAGCTTTTTTGAAATCAAGGTAGATAACGTCATTTATTGTTCTGCCCACTGGTTTTTCTGGCAAAAGCATTTTGCAACTTTGAGGTAAGTGGCTAGGTGTAGAACCCGTCACTGAATCCATACTGGAGTTTAAGGCCATTTGCAGCTGTTTTAAGTTTGTCGGCCACGCCCTGTGGCCTTTTTTCTCATCTCTAGCGAAAATTGCTAGGGAAATTTGCCAGGTATGTCCGTCCAGAATAGAAGTCGTAATATTCCATTTCTTACTGATTGTTACCATGTATTCGACAATACCTTCACATTGCCTTCCACTCATCCTATTGTATTGCTTGCTGCCGTGAAAAGAATGAACATGGTCACCCTTTCTTATTGCTACCGATGAACATGCTTGCCCTTTTTCATTGCTATGTAATAAGAATGGACATGCTTGCCCTTTTTCATTGCTATGTAATAAGAATGGACATTGTTGTATGCATGTAGAGAACAGTGGTCACATCACTACACTAATTGTACCGCTAGGTGTCACCACCTCTGCTAACATGGCTAAGTATCCGTAATCACGATGCAGATTAGTGTCTAGAAGTAAACATGAGTAAACATCCTTTATTGACTACAATCATTGAACCATACAACATGGTGTCAGAAGTACATGCAACTGGATCAGCGATCACGATCGAGTTATCCAATTAAAGATGTCGGAGGAGGGATCAGGGCTCCATTTCCAGGACGAATGATGACGAATTGATGTTTTGAGCGTTTTATTCTGTGTTGAGTCCCTGCAGTTGCTGCTCGGTCTCGCCTCTCTTCCTCGTTCCCGCTCTCAGGCTGGGATGTGGCGCGCGCACACTGCGCATGCCCGGAGGGAGGGGTGGGGGGCCAGGTGAGGATGGGGGGGGGGCCATCCTCACAAGCTTCCCTCTCCCAACAAAAGTTTTTCTAAGAAAAACAATTCTCATCAGCATTTTCACTTGCACTTTGTGATCCAAAAGCAAGATCACTTATAGGCGAATCCTATTCATTCCTTACTCATTAAAAAAAATCAACATTCGTACAATTCCTTGTTTCTAACACCCTTTCCAAATTTTGGTGGGAAAAACCTCTTCGAGCAACAATTTTTAACAGGAAAACCATTCTTTGCAAAAGTAATGCCTCTCATTACAACATACTGAACCAACCGAAAAGGGTATGTGGTATCATATTCACTTTTTTTAGAAAGGACAACCTCTTCTTAAACCTGACCACACCATAAATCACTTTTCATTTTAAATAACCTTTGCCTCTTGCTGGAAATTGTCCCCCGGCCGGAATGACCAAAAGTTTCCCCCAGCAATTTCATGGCCCCCGTCTGTTGGCTTAGGCCTACCTACAGCTTGGCTCACAATTCACTTTTAAATAATCTAACCAAACTGCAGGCAACCCCGATAAATCACTGGTAACCTCTTCATCAAAAGGGAAAAAAGCCTCACCAAAAGCATCATGGTTGACCTACACAGCATACATTTCCAAATCTTGCCTCAAGTCAGTCTGAGACAGATTTCTGTTTTTCATGTTGCTCAAACACCCACCCACCAAAATTAATTGAACAGTCGTCACCCTAGAACACCTTGCTTTACCTGAGAAGTGCTCAAAATGCCACTGTAAAAGCGTTAGGCTACCTCTATTTGTCTGCAATCTTGACTTGCACTTAGGCTACTTAACTAGGCTACCTTTTTTTTTATTATTGACTGCTCATGGCTTAAGCCTTCGACTCGTAGTACTGAAGGTGTTCACTTCAAATGCCGTAAGTACCCACAGTACTTCTTACACTCTAATTTTGCTTAAATAAAAGAAATTATTAACCTGTGTTATGACTCATTAATGTGACGTTTCATTAGTTATCGATTAAATGCAGTGTTTTCAGTAGATAAAGAGTATTATGTCCCATTAGTATTCTAAAAAAAAATTATTACCATTTCAAAATCATGCGTTATCATGCAAGTGATACCCATTCTTACCAGCAATTCTAATTATCAAATTTTTATGTAATTATCACATTTTTGTTAAATTTGTTCCCCCTGAAAGTTTGGTGGCTGAAAGGAAAGCATGTTCACCTTGCCATCACATTCACACGCACTTGGGAAAATCGTTTCCCCCATTCACAGAGTCGCAGAGTCATAGAGTTCAGTTTGATTTAAGTCAATGCTAGTCCTCAAACTCTACAGTCTTAGTCTACTGTTTAATTTTGCGACCTGTAATTTCACTGAGAATTTCCCTGACCGAAATTTGCTCACTTGATCGTGTACTAAATTCACCCAATCACAACCGACTTACAGTGATAATCACGCAGTCGATGTTCATTGGCTAAATTTAAAACTAAATCAGTTAGGCAATATCCTGCAGCTTTCATTGGTCGACGCAGCGTAATGCTAAACCGTGCAAAACATGGCGAGCGCTTTCAGAAGTTGATACGCTTTTGGCAGTCACTTGCTTCACACACAGTTGACACGTTACGATACGTTTGTTGAATTCATTTCAAATAAAAGTATGTATTTTCCTACCAGTAACAGTCCAGAAGGCCTTTCTTTCGAAATACGCACTGTGTTGTTCATTTCCGTAACCTAGCAACGCCTGCAATCACACGTAGAAGTCGGTGGTGAAACCATTGTCCTAGGCGAAACCCGTTAATACGCCTGTGTCGTTAGGCCTAACGTAACCTAGCAACAAATTCTGAACACCGTTTTGAAATTTATTACGATCCACTACAGTCCATATTTGATTGTTTTTTTTTTATTTACTCTTGCAATTTTAGAAAAAAATAAAATTACGTACTGCATTTATTAATTTATTATTACGGAATTGTTTTAAATTTAAAAGTTTGGAGGTGTGCGCCAATGAAAAATTCTTCAGCGGCGGTGAATATCAATTTTATTCCTGGCGGCCCTAGTGCCAATCGGCGCGCTGATATTTGGACGGCAGCGCGACTTTTATAAAATTTTTAAATGTTGCATACGAAATTTAGAGTGCTGCATACTGAAATATGACGTGAATGAAATTCTCTAACTAAATACCCCGCGATCTATTTGAAATTATTAAAATTTTTAACACTCGTGTTTTGGCCCATTAAACTCACTCGTGCTATTTATTGGCAGATAATTTCCCTCAATGTCTGCCTAAATAGCACTCGTGAGTTTATAGGGGCCAAAACACTCGAGTTGAAAAAAATTATCGATAATTTCCCTAGCTATTGGGATATTACGTTTGAGAGTTATGTTAGGGATTGCCCTTACGAAAAGTAAACAATCCCACGACCACATTCACTTACCTTAAAAAATGCTCCGTCTCCCTATGTCCCTCTGACATAGCTGCCACTTCGGGACACAATTTACTTGGATCTTGCTTAGTTCGCCTGTCTAGTTTTAATTAACTAGTAACTTCTTGCACACTTTAATGTCAACCTTAAGTGCGAAATCCTCAGCCGGGAAAATTCAACAACTACTTGTAAAACAATGCAAACACGTTGATACGTTGTCTGATGCACCTCTGTATTGTACACTAAATTAAGCAGTGAATGAATTAATTACCATTGTATTGAGTCTGTAACAGAACTGGCGAAGCATTATTGTTAAAGAGCTGTAAACCTATCTCAACACTGTCGGTAGGAGCACAGTACTGTTTCTCGCCCTCTCTGTTTAGTTTGTTTATCTTCTTGGGTATTCTGTTCCTATCTTGCCTGAAGAAGACGGTTGAGACTTGCTGTCCACAAAGTAATGGCCATATTTTTTCTCGTCATTCCAAGTTGGACAGGGAAATGGGGCAAGCATCCGCCACTTTTGATGACTAGCTTGAGCCAATAGACGTCATACACAAATGATATTTTCACCCCTTGGGTTCGTCGGTTCG
Organism: Lithobius niger; assembly: GCA_023313725.1. Taxonomy (NCBI): domain Eukaryota; kingdom Metazoa; phylum Arthropoda; class Chilopoda; order Lithobiomorpha; family Lithobiidae; genus Lithobius; species Lithobius niger. The sequence continues at coordinate 56,049 of JAHWFP010264303.1, forward strand.
TTATTGCACTTGGGAAACCGTCAGACTACTCTACCTCAGACATAGCCGGGAGTTCAACAGTAAG
>JAHWFP010264304.1:0-23909 GCA_023313725.1 Lithobius niger
CGCGGGGGAGCGGGTAAGGAATGTGGGAGGGGTCAGAGTGTACCAGGCGGTCTGCAGGTTGGTATCTGACGACAAAGGGGAATGTGAAGAAGAGGGGGATGAATGGGGGCTCGAAGAGGGGAGGGTTCACCGACTGTTTCATTTCATGCTCCCCAATATTTAGCTCACACATGCGGGAATCAGCTAAACCGGCGTATGTCACGTCGGGGTACAACTAGTTCCTATAAATATCGAGTTTAGAGGTGAACATAAAGCAAAAAAATTAAGATTTCGAAACCCAGATTTTGAGTTCTAGGGTAATGCTGCAGTTGTTAAAAGTTGTTTAAACTGTTCCATCAGGAATTAATTCAAGTATTGTTTTTTTTTTAAGTACTTAACGGTACTTAGTAGTCACTGAATTCGAGCGGGCATTCTCATAGGTTTGGAGACAAGGACGCTAACAGCTGCGGTGCTGCTGCCTGATTTGCTCGTGGTCCCAGTGGGCCTCACAAATCTGGTGGTGAATCTATAGGGAATTTCTCTTTTTTTGTTGTCTTGTAGCAGCCACATTTTTTTAGTTGATCATTCCCAAGAATCCCACTAATAAGCGACCCCAACTTCGAAATTGAATCTAAACCAAAGAAAAATTCGCTCACACAGCTTGATGCCCAAAGTTCCACTGCCCGTCGGTTATATCACTGCAATACTAACTGTAAATATTATTCACTGGTTTTCTGATTCAGCAACTTTATTTATATTTCAGACTTTTCAGCAGTAGTTCAATACATCTTTTGATGCAATGGATAAACAGTTACATGGTAAGCAGTTTTATTCTTTGTTTCAAAGAAGACTTTTTAAAACAGTCAAAACCAAGTTTCGGTGAACGAAAAATGAGTTAGGCTCACACTGTTAATCTTTCATGTTAATGTTTCAAAATTGTATACCTACAGTGTGATGTCAGTTATATTGTAATTATTATTAAGCATCCACTCATAGCTTTACTTTCTTTTCAGGGAATATTGGCGGTGATGTTTCCGTTACGTCGTCCGGCAGTTCAGGAGTTGTGGCTGGAGTTTTGCAAGTTAGCAATCTGTCTGTTAATCAGCGCCAAAGCACTGATGAAGTTGGGCGTACCAATCAACGTAAGTTCTGATACCATTCAGTAAAAATAATCTGGAATTGCTTTTTTAAGAGCAAGTAAAAGCCTTCTGTAAGAGGAGAGTTGGACAGTATTCAGACCGTAAAAAAAGTGACATTTGGTTCTCATAAGCACCCGCGTCACTTCTTTAATAATAGTTCAATAAATAAATAAATATTTAAAAAAAACACAGCACGCTCGTAAAATGACAGAAGTTGTGTCGACATTACGAAGGTCACCCTGCATTTTTTGGTTACCCCTTTCCGCTTTCACCATCAAAGTTGGTAATCAAATTAAAAGGTAACTTGTACATACTGTGCTCGATAGATCGTTAGGCAAAAAGTGTGGATCCCCTATTCACGTAAATCCATAAGTTTATAGCAAGTTGACCTATAGTCCGAAACCGGCAGCCATAACTAAAGCAGCTCGAAACATAAACACAACCGTTATACCAAACAGAGTTTCCTCGAAAACCGGTTTTTCAAAAAAAAACTTGTTTGGACAAGGGGAAAAAAACCAGAAAAAAAACCGCGCCACTCACGTGAACAAAAAAGCAGCACCCACGACAGCAAAAATGATTATGACAAAAGGGACTGACAAGAGACAAGATTGACAAAAACGAATAAATAGTCCAGTGACAACAATACGTCACATTGTTGATAGAGAAGGCAGTCGAACTTTAGATTGGCAGCAAATAGCAAGGTACACTTTTAACCTTTCAATAAGGAAACCCAACATTAGGTTACAAAATTTTTATTTGTGTTTGCACAGCAAGGCTTCCCAGAACAGTCCAAAAAGGCCTCGTTTGGTGGAATCATCTCTTTGCCCAATGGAGGACTTTAGTATAGTCTGTTCCACATTATGTTTCAGAAAACTAACAGAATGACGCCACGTTTTCTTCCACTACGAGTGCAAAAACATGTAAATATCCCACTCGTAAACTCTAACAGTAACTCTGTAGAGTCTGCAATTGTGATATCGACATGTTTTTGCACTCGTAGAGCAAGGAAACGTGGCATCATACTGTTAGTTTTCTGCAAGCATAATGTGGAACAGACTATAGTTCAAGTAGTGAGATGATACAAAAAGTTCTTAACCAGTTTTGCAAAGTCGAGACTAAACTATGCACAGCAATACTCCTTACGACCATAAGACTGGCGGCATTCATTTCCAAGACGTCCTTCCCTTCGCCCTTTTTCCATAACCATGACTTATATGATTGTGTTACCAGTTACGCATGTTTCTTGGTCACATGCTGTGATGCTCCCAGAATGGTTTCTGACACATTAAGTAATCGTATGGAACCTTCAACAAGGTTACGTATGAACTTCCTGTACAAGTGTGAAACAGACTATTCCTATAAAGTCCAGTAATTTGCCACATATACGGTTATCGACGAAACAGCTTGAACATAGGAACTTTGAACCGTGCATTATTATGTTTATAATAATAATCAGTTTGTTGTCGAAGCAAGAGGTCTGGCACAGATCGAGGGTATTACTGACTGCCAGCCTAGAAAGGGGCAGCATTTAAGATGCGTGTAAAAAAAATGAATAGGGAATGCGAAGGCAACAATGTAAAAACTAAAACAAGTTAACAAGTTAAGCAATTTAAAAGCTTGCATACATGTAAAAAATAATTTATAAAATAGCATGACCAATCGAAAGGTGGGATAGAATTAGGAAAGGTGGGTTAGGATTTCAACTCCCTTACCACCTAGGTTAGGCCTGCCAGGGACACAAACGTCCCCGATGGTATCACCAGTCGAATGGAAAAGCAGGAGAATTGGATGGCCAATTGTGTCATAAAACAAAAAATGAATGAAATAAGTTTTTTTTTAATGTAATGAGTTTTAAAGTCTTTGCATAAGTAGATTGTCACATCAAAAAATAAAGTAATTAATGATAATAATAACGCATTTACCACAATAGTGGGTAGTTGACGTCAAGGGTTGTGAGCCGCTGACACCGTACCAGTGCAAAAATGAAGTAGAGACTACGATGTTCTCTTAATGAAGGCAGACAGATCTTCCGTCCACAATTCTTTCCGGAAGCCGTACTCCAAATAAAATAAGAACCGTCTTAGAACGAAGGGCATTCCAAACGGGGACTACCCGCATCGCACAAAAGAATCTTCGGCAGTCAAGTCTGGATCCCCTAGTCTCAAGTTTTCAAGGGTGATCCCTGGTGTTGTGAATACATGGTGCTAAGCCGAAAAAAGGAAGGTCGATCAAGATTAAGTTTCGAAGGATCTTGTATGTCAAGATGAGGTCAAATCTCAAACGGCGTAAGTCCAGAAGCTCAAGGCTCGCTTTTGAGAGACGTTCTATATGATCGATATTTCTGAGTCCTGGAAGGCACTTGGTGAATCTTCTTTGAACGGATTTGATTAAGTCGATATCTTATGATATGGTACTATTAAAATGATTCATTTTCGATTAAGTCAAAGTTTTTTCGAAACATCGATCATTTTCGAAACATTGATTAAATCAATGTTTATTATACGGTACTGTCAAAATGATTTATTTTTAACCTATCAAAATGAAGTAGTTTTGGGTATACTGCAGGTAATGTGTCGCCAACCCTCTCCATCATTGGAATCATTGGCTGCTATGGTGAAGAATTACTTATAAATGGGATAAAACGTTTTAAATAAATTGAAGCCACTCGCAGAAACGATAACACCTTCTAACTACAATTTTAAAAAAAAGTACATTAAAAACAGTAGCGATGCCTAAACCAGAGCTTAAAATAATTTTAAAATAAAACTGCCTTACATATGCAGACAATTCTAGTTGGAGAACTTAAGATAGTTTAATTTGTAATTTATTTTAATCCCTGATAAAGGCATTTCTATAGCTTTTAATCTATGTTTTCTGTTGTCAAAATATTTGAAGTATTTAATCGTTTGCTCGTGTGGGTACAATCTGTTTCAAACTTTGAGTGAGGAAGTTCGAAATCACAGGAACTACATGAAGAGAAAATAAAAAATTATGCAGTGTGCACACAATCAGTACGAATACCTGAAACTGCTGTTGAAGTCCACAACATTTAACACTACGAACCACCACATCACAATATCACTACCAACAATTAACAAGATTTTCCAATACGTAGACGTGAAGTCATATCGGCAACAGCATGACTGCAGGCACTAAACAAAGGTGTCCTGGTAGAGTGTAAACAATCATATCAAAAACCAAAACTGGTAAAAGGGGCCGTCAAGTTCCGAATGGTTCGGCCCTTCAAAGGAGTGATATCAACACACCAAAACATTCGCCAAGTTAATCGCACCGAATAATACTTTGGACGTTAAATGAAAACTTGAACATTGCTACCGAAAGTAGCAATGTTCTAGTTTTCATTTAACCTTCGAATTATTAAGCGGTGCGATTAACTTGGGCGAATGTTTTGGTGTGTTGATATCACTCCTTTGAAGGGCCGAACCATTCGGAACTTGACGGCCCCTTTTACCAGTTTTGTTTTTGATATGATATCAGTCCTTTTTTTTTTAAATTCATCTACCGCGCAGATGTCTAATAAAGTAGCACGTCAACAAGAAATTGGTTTTCAACAGTTTGGTACTACCTTTTGCCTATAGGTCGAACCATTCTCAACTTGGTCACCTCTTTATAGGTTTTGGGTTTGGTTTTAATTTTGTTGTAATTTGTTTTATTTCGTTAGTTTTGGTGTGTTGATATCACTCCTTTGAAGGGCCGAACCACTCTCAACTTGGTGGCCTCTTCACCGGTTTTTGCCTTTGTTTATTTTGCTTTGTTTTTAGAGATGGTTTATTTTTCGTGAGATGGACGTGAATACAATTTCTTTGGCAACGTTGTTTAGATTCATCGTGGTACACTAGTGTGTGTCTAGGCACGCACGTCAGTATACACGTTGTCATTGTCCGAACTTTGGCTGTCCAATGAGAGACGATACCGACAATACTAACAATGGTTACAACAATATTTTCGTACTTACGCGCCATCCCACGCCATCCTCGTTACATCCCTAGGGTCCAAACCATAAAAGGTACGCAGTTCGTATCGTACTGTAGCTATTCGTTCAATTTCATAGCTGAAAGCCTTCCCGTTATCACGGTATCGATGAATAATCACCCTATGGAAATTAACATGGGGATGAGCGGACTAGAATTATCTAGATAGTTACACATTTTCAACGTTATTGAAGTCAGATTTTGCATTGAAAGCAGCTTAGCTGGCATTCCTACACGAGTTAATTTTTGTCAGGTGGGTCATTGCTCTTGATTTCAACACAATTTAAGCTTTTGTACCGCATTATTATTTTTCCTTAAGTACCTGAATGTGCCCAACTATGCTTTCAAGATATAAGACACTGACGCTATGGTGCCGCGCTACAAAGGTTTACAACCTTGACAATTGAATTGATGTGATGTTTGTTGTGATGATTGTTGCCTAACTTGGCGCGACACACTAGCCTCTGTCTAGATTTAATGAGGATTTCCTAGATTTTCTTGCAGATGATGCGGTCAGTGTGTAATGGATAGTGTATGCCACCAGTGCTAAATTCCGTCTGTATGGAAGAGAGAATTGGCACAACTTGCAGGGTCCGGCACTTACGGTCCGGCACTTACTTGTTGATTGTCGCCATCTTGATGGTGTTCGTCGTCGGTTCCATCTTCCGCATGACATTGCGCGTCAATTGGGCGATAAGTCTGTCCTCCTGTCCGGTGTTTTTCAATTTTTGCAGGAGGTACAGATGTATGACAAGATTTAGATTAGGGGTTTGAATAATATCTCTGTAATGTGTGGTGCAGTGGCAACCCGGACCACTGCACTGTGACTGAGGTTGGCGCTAATGACCAAGCTGTCGACGCGCCATTAAGCCTCAATCCCCCCCCCCCTTGCAGGGTATCCCTTATAGGATCGTAGGAAATAACTATACGAGTTTCAACCTGATTGTAGGTATATTAAAAGGCAGGTACACAAACAAGTAAAACAAATCATTAATGCTTCGAAAATAAATTGCATGTCATCATCAGAGTAAAAGAAACTTAAAATAACTTTAAAATCACCTACATTTCGTCCAAATTGAACTCGTTCGTAGCCTCTCATTCAGTGCATCAGAAAATTCAGAACCCGGAAGTTTGTATATTCCATGTTTTATCAGTAATAATATAACGAGAGCGTAGTTTTTTATCGATAAATTTTATCAACCAAGAGTTACATTCTGAAGCTGCAAAATTACCGAGCGCTTTCACTACACTCGTCGTAGTAGCGGCCAGCGACGATAGGCGACTAATAAATAAAGAACAAATTACAAGGTGAAGGGTAAATGAAGCAAACAGTATACACAAAAGTCTGCAGCATGTTTGTGACCTCTAGGTCATCAGTGAGAAAGACTGAACAGCTACTTAGCTCGGCTGAAGCTTGTAGCCAGTGTCTGCTCGGTAGCACGGTGGTTAGAGCACCCGGCTTAGTCAGGGAAAGTCCCGGGTTTGAATCCCAGTCGGGGCAGTTGTCTTTTCTTTCTTTCTCAGAATAGCGTATCTTGTATCCTTACAAGGCCAGTCTTTAATGTAGATTGTCTACTTCGTTTACCCTTTACCTTGCGATTTTTTTCTTTATTTACGACTAAACTAATATGACGCACAAATCTACGCCAATAGAGTGAGCAAAGCAAACAATGGCATGACGTGTGTGACGTGAAAAAAGATTTGACAAAATAAATACATCAGAATTTCTGAAGGTTACCTTGACATGTTCGCACAAGCTTCACTCAAAAATAAATAACAGAAGAAAAAAATCTGCAGTGCTACAAAAACACAACTTTAAGCCATGGTTTGCATTATTTCAATTAAAAAATATGACACTTGCAACACGGCAGCTTTCTGATGTGGTATGATGTTGATTTTTTTTTTGGGCGTTTTACCTTTTCAGAAAGGAAGCAACCCCGTTAAAGTCATTGTTTAAAAATAATTTGTTTGTTTTTTCTCGTCTTACTGTCATGTTTGGGAAAATACACGCAATTTATAAAAATTTAATTGCAATACTCACATAACCCGAATGAATGAGAAATTTATTACACCAAAAAGATACAAAAGATCAGGAAAGGGGCCACACGGTTCAGTAACACCCTGCCAAAAACAAATTAAGCAAGAACAAAGTACAAGTAACCAATTGCTGGCATAGCCATTGTCACATACTAAAACCGCATTACAAACTTTGTGAGATCTACACTTTTAAGCCTGAATTTAAAAGATGCAAGGGATGGGGCATGGGCAACATCTGCAGGGAGCGCATTCCAAGGCTCAACGACACGATTTGAAAAAAAGTACCTACGGCAATCACTCTTGAAAGCTCTCACGATCAATTTAAAACCATGACCACGTGTTCGGTCTCCCTCACGGAGTTGAAAAAACCGAGTGCTAGGCATATTCGTTAAACCGTATAGGATGGAATAGGTCATATAGAGGTCCAGCTTAAGCCTCCGTACTGTGAGGGTGTCCAACCCCAAAATACTAAGACGCTCAGAGTATGATTAATATTTTAGCCCAGGCAAGTATTTAGGTAAAAGTGTGTTGAACTGACTCGATCAATTTTCTGTGTTTTTATAAATACGGTGACCAAACTTGGCTACCATAAGCCATAATTGGCCTCGCGAAGATTTTGGAGGCCCAAACAAGAGGTTTTGCACTGCCAGAGGTGAAACATCGCTTAATAATGGCCACTCTCTGCCGTGCAGCTTTGGCAATGTGGTCGCAATGTGACCCGCTTTTAAGATCACATGTGAACCACACGCCCAAGTCCTTTATCTCAAATACATGGTCCAAAATCTTATCAAATAAGAGGTAATCTCTCTGTTGATTTTTTTTATCAATGTGAAAGGCCTTACATTTCGGCACTGATGTTGGTAGGTTCCACGTTTTCGACCATTGTTCGAGTTCTGAAAGTGCAGAGGATAATGCCTGATAGTCTTCTTCATTTTGAATTATAGTATACAATTTAACATTTAATTTTGGCGTCATAATTTTAGGTGGTATTTAAGTCATTAATGTAGATGAGAAAAAGAATTGGTCCCAACACTGACCCTTGTGGGACACCACTTTTAACAAAGCTTACTCCGAAACTAGAACCACCCACCCATACTTGCTGCGTTCTACTAGTCAGAAAATCATTTATCCAATTAAGTGTGTAACCTCTAATACCAAGTGTGACCAGTTTACGACTAAGTCTGAGATGTGGCACTGAGTCAAATGCTCTAGCAAAATCAATAACGGTCACATCAACTGCCCCTGTCCTGTCGTCAAGACAGTGCAATAACTGCAACACAGTTGACTTGCCTGGCAAGAAGCCAAACTGGTCACTGGACAAAAGTCCAAAAGACAAAAGGCAAGTCATCAGCCTGTCTTTAATGATACGTTCCACAGTTTGTATTAATTCTAACTGCTGTACACACTGCTTTTTATTTTGCCTTATTGTGCAATTACAGCTGCATTAAGTGTAATTCTAAAATTAATATTCGTTCTCTTTTTCTGATTTAGGTGTCTGGGAGTGCGTAAAAAGAATTCTTCAATATGAGCACGATAGGATGCACATCCCGAAGATTCCATGGCTAGATGATTGGGAACTGAATTTTAAAGATTATTTTGTCAATCTAACTATGGAATCAAAAAACGATGAAAAAACACGTAAGATTCAATTGCGTGAAATATTCCACCCGATAGACGACAAACCACCAACTCGTATTTTAATTGAAGGTCCAGCTGGTTATGGTAAAAGTACACTTGCTGGGAAATTGTGTTTTGATCACGCAAAAGGAGAGAAATACATTCAACACTTTGAGGTTGTTATCCTACTTCGACTACGAGAATGTGAAGACACTCTGGATAAACTGATAGTAGACACACTTGACATACACGATTACATTGAAAAGCAGGTTTTAGATGCCATAAAAGCAAATGACAAATCAGTGTTGTTTATCTTAGATGGATTTGACGAGTTGCCTCAAGAAAAGAGGGCAGTTGTATTTCCCCTTATAATGTGCAAACGATTTTCTAACTCGACTGTCATCATGACCAGCCGTTTAGGATGCATTTCTCTGAAGAATAAAAATCCAGAATTAAACAATTTAGTACAATGTGTGGATTCCCGGGTACAAATTAAGGGCTTGGCAGGAGAAGACAAGAAGACCTTTCTGAATTTGTATTTTAAAAATGCATCAGAAAAACTGGCTTCTACCATGAATTTGATGGAAAGTAAATTTGCAAGACTTATTCAAGATGGTTTGTTTGATTGTCCCCTATTCCTTCTGCTTCTTGTTACTGTGGCCGAAGATGCTGACATAAGTTCTCTGAAAACAAAAACTGACTTGTACAAAAGGCTCTTTAACTTTATTTTGAACAGAATGTTGTGCAAAGAGAATGTGGGTAGTGAACCATACGACAAAGATTTTTTCGATTTCGACCAAGATAATCCACCTGATTATGTTCAAATGCTCAGCCAGTTTGGAGTGATTGCGGCAAAGGCATTGCAAAACGACGACTACTCATTTACAGAAGAGCAAATAGTTTCTCACTGCGGCAATAACGACATTCTTAAATTAGGTATTTTGACACAGCATGATTCAAAATGTGGCTTAAAACGAAAGTCGTGGTTTGAACCAGTGCATTTGACGTTTCTGGAATTTTCTGCCGCATTCTCTGTGTGGGCCAACGCAATGTCACATTCTAAAGTTGAAGCTTTCTTAACAATGCACACTATACAACGAAAATTGACAAGGGACGGTTTACTTTCCATGTTTGTCTTTGGGCTTTTTGGGAAGCAGCTTGAAACGTTATGTTCGATTCTACAGAATGTCTCCTCTTGTGAAAAATGGTTAGATGTCTTCTTCAGAGAAAAAAACTTGGCTGAAGAAACCCAGCTACAAGTATCCTGCATGGCTCATATCTTTTTACAGCTTTTTCCCCCTATTATTGTTTTGCCATGTCATGTTTTTTCAAATTGGTATTTTGACAATTTCAAAACCCTTTTGCACTATGCCGGTATGCGGAAACCCATTGTGATAAACATTTGTCTTCGGTGTGAGAAAAAGGATTATACCTCAGCCAATCGCCCAATGCGTTGTACCTACTTTGATCTTTTAGATGTGCAAATGGGCTTGCATAAATACATATCTCATAAGAATGTCACTGTTTTCACACCTCGGTGTAACACTCAGTATATTACATTTACACTAACATTGTGTGTTGGCAGTCTAACTGATCAAATGCAGTGGTTGTCGAATTTGATGTCATTTGAAAATAATCAACTATGTAAGCCCATTCATGAAATTAGATACCATTGTGCGGATGTTTATTTGCAATCAACACTTACTAAATTGTCTGACATCATTCGTAATGGAAAGATTGAACGCTTATCTGTTTCCTTTGATGACTCAGATGTAGACATTCCTTTAGAAACATGGAATGAATTCGTTTTTTGTGTCTGTAGGTCTGTTCAGCTTTCAATTGTAAAAATTAAGAGAGATAAGAAGGATCCGTTATTTGTAAATCTTAGTAGCATTGACGGAAATACATGGCGAAAGATAGAGTTGGTAGGAAACGTTGTTCCGCGTGTTGAGTCACCATTAGTCTCACCCCCTGACCATCATGATTCTTATTTAAAGACTGTCAACGTAGACCATACCTCTTTATGCATGCAAATCAAATCTTACGTATTTGTTCACAATGGCACTACACCAATTGCTCACAGTCTATGTCAATTATTCATTGAGGCTGATACATTCACTGATTTAAACTGTATTTTGAGTGTAAAATATCTAAGTAATCTGCAAGTCTTAGCAGTTAAATTTCAAAGTGAAAAGAAGACATCAGAGCATGGGTCCTTTTTTACCAGTTTAGTCTCCATCCTTTCTCACTGCCATCCTCTAATGAGGTTAGAATTCTGGAACGATGGTTCAGAAAACGATTTTGTAGATTGTGTTGCCCGTTTGAAAGGAAAACCATCAAAGGAGGGTAGAGAACGAGAAGGGCAAATTGCCTGGAAGCTGGACACACTCCTGCTCTCTTACAAAATAGAATTCAATGCTAGAGAAGCAGTTAAAAGTGAAGGGGTGTTGCTGAAGGAGATGCTATTGTCAGGACAACTGAAGCAACTATGGGTGAGCAATTACGGACATGAAACACCTGAAATGTTTCTGAGGACATTTTCTCCTGAAGACTGCTTTGTTTGTGAAGTGGGCCAAATACTTCAACCGGAAAATCAGCCACCTTGGTGGAGTACTGAGATTTCTGTTCCGTATTATTATATTACTGTTACTAAAAAAATGATAAATACAGCCAACTGCCAAGTCGTAAAAAACTGCTGTTTGTCATGAATAATCATTGTAAGGTGGAAATGGAGAAAATAAAATTATAGTTTTTTTGCAGTCCAGTAGAATCAATTGAAGCCATCACAGACACAAGGATTATACTGATCACCACTCTCTTTTAATTCAGTTACAATGCTCCAATTCATTTCATTTCATTATAAAATGCGGCTAAAAGTTAATTTAAATGGTCATCAAGAGTGGTACTAAGGAACTTGATGCGGGCAGTGTCAGATTGGGCTGCCTGGGAACCTTTGGATCCCCAGTGAGGCCCTTACTGCAGGAGGGCCTTTATTTTTTTTTTTTATTGTGGGAGAAATATTTGAAATGAATTCCTATGAACTTTCCATCTCTTAGATGCTGGAAAACCTTTCAAATTCACTCCGATTTCTTTAAAATATGTTAGCTTACAGGGCTCTGCCCTGGACCTCCCTTCCCCCCCCCCCCCCCATCCTCACACTGCAGAGACCCTTGTTTAAAAAAATTGTTGGGGGAAAAATTTGAAATGAATTCTTATGAAATTGGCATCTGTAAGTTACAGGAAACCATTCAAATTCACGCCGATTTTTTTTGCAAAACTATTTTTCAATCGAAAGCACCAACCTACTTAAGCTTGTCCTAATAGTAAATTACCAAACCGGCCTCCGATCTTCACATTTTGGCTTGCAAGTTACATTCCGTAACTATCAATCAGTTGGAACAAGTACGTCTATGTCCAATTCTTTGGAGCGTTAATGGATCTACTTTGTTGGCCCTACTTTGTTGATCACCAATCCGGCACCACATATCGCCAAACTCGAGCCAATTGCAGAAGAAATTGCCGTCGAAGAAAATCCGCAAAATGCTCACTGCTGTTGATGATGGACAAGTGCCACGGGCAATGTACGACGAAATTGACAGTGCAGATCCACCTGAAATGGGTTCCAATAAAGATAAGCAAAAATTCCAAAACGAATCTAAAACTTAAATTAAATTAGGCAGCCTATGGATAGAGGGAAAAAGGAATGCAACCCGATAACGCTATTCGAGCTTTCTTTTTAAATCCCTCCTTGAATTCAGAAGTTGCAACTAGCTGGAGTAGTGGTACGCCATCTTGAATTCTCCAAGGGTGCCAAGGAGGCATCATTCAGAATTGGGTTACACATACCATACATGTACACAACCAGCAATGAGCAATTGTACAGACTATTCTTTTTGGTTTTCGTGCCGGCTGCCGGTCTATTATAGCACGCAGTTGTGACATTGACTGCATTGTCGCAGTACTTAGTGTTTAGCAAAATTCACGAATCCGCATAGACCTGCATCCTACTCAGCTTCTCTCTTCACCTAAAATTGCGTAAATATCACAGGAAAATAAGCGACAGAAAAAAATCACAAATTTGCCTGCAGAAAAAAATTATAGGAAATAGTCACAAACCAGTGAAAGTGGAAAATTTCTTAGGCCTACGTATATTCCGGCAATGAGCTTCCGGCAGTTCCGATTGGGGAGGCTTTAAGATGTTGTTTCCCAACACTAGCACGAAGCACAGTTCCCTACCCCCTCCCCGCACCACCACAATTCTGACTGCGCACTCCTGAGTTCCATTCTTCACATGCTTGGAGCCTTTCCGGCACCGCTGATTGATGAGGCTTAAGGATGCTTAAGTTGACATGACATGAGCACCCCCTCGTAGTTTTGAGTGCATACTGCGATCGTGCCGTGTACAGGCTAGGGTGGGCCCCTGGCACAGTACTATAGTTGGGTCCTTGTGGGCAGGGGAGGAGGAGGGGGACAAAAATTATAGTGCGGCCGAGAGGGGGATCAGGAGGGATACCCCCCAGCATTTAAATTATGCTAAATGTGTAACTTTGGACCCAATTTAGCAATGGCTTTAAGACTTTGCTTTTGAGGTTTCTTGCATTTCATGGAGGGGAGGGGGGGGCATTGCGGGTGGCCCCTGGCACCTGCCAGTCTTACTCTATATGGTGTACACGCCACTGCTGCGGTGGATGTTTCGTTCATTCTAAAGCATTCTATCCTGGTAGAGTGCGCTCGATCATACGATTAATGAATAATAAATACCCTGAAAAATAAATTTGAAATTGTGAAGGCGTCATGAAGGATGATGAGGAATACTGAGGGATACTGTAAAACGCACAAACACGTCATCTTGAAACAGTTAATTTTTGCCTTTCAGTCTTCTGTACAGCAAAAACTGGTAGGATATAGCAACGATTTTTTTCCGTCCGTTCTTCCTATCGTTGCATTTTTCAACAGTAGTCAAGTCAACTTTAAAAAACACGGCAAATTAAAACATCGTTGCTGCCTTGCAGCTAATAGACTTTTTCGACGTAACTCAATGAAATAATAACATTTGATCGTCGTATTAAGCAAACTAATAGTTCAAAGATTACTCGTTGCCATGGCAACGTGAAGTCTCGACACAGTGTTGGCTGAATGAATAGGCCTTCTCTCGAACCCAATTTTCCGTCAGCTGCTACTTACGAACGAAATTAAAAGCGGCAGGTAAAAATATGGCATAAATAACATAAAAGCTAACACATTTTTAACCTGCAATTGTGATAGCTTATATAATATAGATAGATAGCTATTGCAGTGCTTGATTGACGTGCCCGCCTCAACAGTGGTGGAAGTGCACAGAAGACTTTTTGCGACTAGGCATCGTCGTTACCCCCGGCTTGTTTTTTTTTGTGACTGATTTTCTGTGATTTATGTTGTGATGGTTTTTTTTCTAAATCCGTCCGGTTGTAGGGTGCGCTAACTAGGAAACCTATTTTTTTTCCCAACAGACCTCAAAAGCTGGAATCGTGTAGGCAACTACTGCGTATAATCTCTCTTCCCAGCTGAGGCTCTTAACCACATCCGGGAAGCAAGACGTTGCTTGTTAAAACATTTTGCTCACGGCCAATGGACACAATGTAAACTGCTTTTTATCTTCCTTTAACGACGTTTCGACCGACCTCGTGACCATCGTTAAGTGGACAATGCAAGTGTAAGGACGGGATATCGTTTCTTGGTTATACTGTGTTGCTAGCGCCTACAATCATGTGTAACGGATATGGAACTGATGTTGGTTTTATGACGTAGAGGTTTTGGGCAATTGCGAAACGGAGGTAAGAAAAACCCAGACTTCAGCTTTGGTTCCTTCTTTTCCTGAAAAATATTCAGTTGCATTTTCAATAATTAGGTAACAGGGCTTTTATTTGGTGTTTTGCTGCAGTAAATTTATGCTAGTTATAATAGAAATGACCCAGGGAAAATTAGAACTGTCAGCCATATACGTAAAAAACGGTACCAAAAGCGTAGGAAGCTCTCATGTAATTTTTGCTTTCAAAACATTATTTGTTGTTGCGGAAGCCTATACAAAATTATTTAACGAACTGTTCCGAGTACATGATGGTAATCAATGAGTATTAATTTAAGCTTTCTAAAATGGCAGTGACATACCTGACAAGTAATTTTTAATAACCCAGGAATTGAAAACGAGGTAACAACCCAATGTTGCAGTATTTATTTATTTTTTCATGCTTTGTTGAAAATCTTTTTTTTTTGTTTATCACGATTCTGGAAAGCGGAAGAGTACTTATCGTTTCCGTTTTTTTTTTAGCCTGCTGGTATGTTGAGCTGTGGCCTTTCCACCCGAAAACTAAGCTTTTAGGACGATTTTATGCAACAAGTCGCCTTAGCATTCTTGCAACTAGAAATCATCTGAAATTCCAACATGGCGGCTGTTTCAGCTCTGCCAGCTCGCAACCAAACGAATCAATAATTGAGTTTAGAAACGACTGAGAAACTTTCTTCATCAGGAGAAGTTCTTTATCTTACTGCCACGAATTATAAGCTTGCAAGCATTTACGCAAACGATGTCGGATTTAGCTAATCCGGGGAGCGTTGTTGCCATAGCAACGACACCTTCACCATCGCTATTAAATTCTATCGGCGAGAATACAAAGGCGAGTTATCGTATAAACGCGCCTTATCACTAAAAACGCTCGTAAGCTTCACTGCACTACATGGCGATTTACCAGTTTTTATGATTGTTCCTATTATGGACTTAGTAACGATGTCTTTCGTATAGAGCAGCGTCAAGTAACGTCATATTGGCTACGAGACACCATTTGGAGGTAATAGCTACAAGGTGCACTAGATTAAAATGTAACGGAAAAAAACGGCACTTCTACTCAAGACAATGCTTTGAGAGTGGATTTCTTAGGCTTAAAAAAACGTTGTTTTTCCCAACAACAAAAATCGCGCGTTATAGGCTTAAGAAATCCAGTCTAATAGCATTGGCGTCAATAAGACGAACTTTCTTTCTCCCTCCAGTGCTCCTTGCAGCTAACCCAGGTACTGGCTCCGCCGTAGAGTTAGGCTATACACAATAATACTACGTCGTGTCACTGCCCTTTACACGTCTAGTCTTCCACACTGTGGCTGTGTTAAGTCACCTGAATAAAATATATGTGCGTAAAGGTGACTTACAGTACAACCGTACGTTATTTCTAGCGTAAGATTTTCGCTGGCGGCTCATTTTCCAATTTACCTGTGTATTATCAAGAATTTACAAGTTTGGGGCGGAGAATTTGCAACTCTTAAAAGTCCCTATCGAAACGTGTTACATTCATTCCTATGAGTTCCGTCCGAGCTTTCAGGGGGAGCCACGCATTCAATCTGGTAGTTTTTCCTCATTATTCAGCCCAAATCTCAAGTAAACTAAATTACAACTAAGCTAAGCTGAATAATAATTAAATACATGCTAGTTTCGTTTAGTTTAGTTTAATTTTAGGCTGAAAACTGAGTAGAAATTCCCACTTAAAACTCATGGCGCCCTCTATAAACTTAAACGGAACTAATAGGAATGAATCTTAGACGTTTCAGAAGCGGTCTCTGTCACAAATTCTCCTCCCCAACACTATACATTTTGGTATTATTTAGAGCGTTTTATGTCTATATGCTACAATATACTATTGTCAAAGATACCAGTTACTTCAGTAGTACAGCCTCTGCTTTAGTGTTGATGAAGGGCACGTTTACGCAACTACTCGCTTTTGCATTCTCGCAGCTAGAAGCTAGAAATCACCTCAAATTCCAACATGGCGGCGGTTTTATGTCTGCCGCCTCGCAACGAAAACAGCAAATAACGTGAGTTCAGAAGCGTTTGGGAAAATTGTTTCGTCATGAGGAATTCTTTATATTATTGGCACGGATTATAAGACTGAAAGTATTTACTCAACGATGTCGGATTTAGCTAATCCATTTAGTGTTGTTACCATGGCAATGTCACCTTTGCCATCGCGATTGAGTTCTAGCTGCGAGAATGCAAAGGCGAGTCGTTGCGTAAAAGCGCCCTAAGACCTGTGCGAGTGAAGCAATAAAGGTAAAAAATTGAGCGTTCTGACCAGGCCGAACTGTCATGCACAAGAATTATAATTTTCGGCGCAAAATTCGGGGATTCTTCACAAAATAGTTGAAAAGTAAAAAATGCGTGGGACCAGCTCAGCAACAAGCTAACAGTGGTCCGCCATGTTGTGTGGGTCATCTAGAGGTGTGCGTATGACACCGTGCTGCATGAATGAATAAGGCTACTCTTTAACCCAATTCTCCGTTAACTGCTGCTTATGAAATTAAAACGAAAGGTAAAACTTAGGCACAAATAGCCTGAAAGTTAACACATTTTTAACCTTTAATTGTGATGGTTACTACCTCTAGGTTATATAATTGAGGTTGCTATTGGAGTGCGTGATAGAGATGTGCGCCTCAACAGTAGCAGAAGTGGCATAAGTGTATAGAATACCAGTTGCGACTAGGTAGTCGCTGCTCCCTCTTATGTTGTTCTGCCTCTAAACTTTCTGATAAGATTCAAACTTTACCCAGTTTATCTACACTAATATTAATTTGTTTTGCAAGGTTCAACAGAATTATTAGAAAAAAAATAGGCTAATTGGCTGTCAGCACTCCTTCGTAGCCCTTCCCAGTCCAACTGAACTGTATTTATTTATTAATTAATGTTAGATAAACACCAAAAAATGCTGATGTCCAGGGGTAACTGATTGCAGACTACCCTAAACAACGTGAATACAATTGAAAGAATATTCAGTTGAGCCCACATGTGATTGTATATCAAGGGATAAGAGCTATGAGAAACGAATCCCAACTTTTGAATTCCAGGAAACGCTTCGTTTGTTTTGAAAAATAAAAGCAAGCGGAAGTTAAGCTGCCACCGTCCTGCATCTGATTGTGCCTGTTTGAACTTGTTTCCTCCCATACAATATCATAATAATAACAATAATAATAAGGTTTATTTGCCAGATAACAGCAAAATGGTGTAGGGATTTTGTCCAACCACTTATATCTGCCCACGAATACAAGGTCATGTACATTCATACATTAGGAGTAGGTACACAGAGCAGGTACACAGAGTAGGTACACAGAGGAGTAGGTACACTTGTTGGCAGTTAAATTATAATCACATCAAAAACCAAAACTGGTAAAAGTGGCCGCCAAGTTCCGAATGGTTCGGCCCTTCAAAGGAGTGATATCAACACACCAAAACATTCGCCAAATTAATCGCACCGCTTAATAGTTCGAAGGTTTTATGAAAACTAGAACATTGCTACTTTCGGTAGCAATGTTCAAGTTTTCATTTAACGTCCAAAGTATTATTTGGTACGATTAAGTTGGCGAATGTTTTGGTGTGTTGATATCACTCCTTTGAAGGGCCGAACCATTCGAAACTTAGTGCCCCCTTTTACCAGTTTTGGTTTTTGATATGGTATCAGTCCTTTTTTTTTAAATTGTGTATTGGACTCAACTCCACTACCATGCGGATGTGTAATAAAGTGGCACGTCAAGAAGAAATTGGTTTTCAACAATTTTCTTTTATCTTTTGCCTAGAGGCCGAACTATTCTCAACTTAGTCACCACTTTACAGGTTTTTGGCTTGGTTTTAATTTTGTTGTAATTTGTTTTATTTCGTTAGTTTTGGTGTGTTGATATCACTCCTTTGAAAGGCCGAACAACTGTCAACTTGCTGGCCTGGTCACCAGTTTTTGGCTTTGTTTATTTTGCTTTGTTTTTACGGTTGGTTTATTTTTCGCGAATTGGACGTGAATCCAATTTCTTTGGCAACGTTGTTTAGATTTAGCGTGGTACACTAGTGTGTGTCTAGGCACGCACGTCAGTATACACGCTGTTATTGTCCGAATTTTGGCCGTCCAATGAAACACGATGCCGACAATACCAACAATGGTTATAACTTTCGTACTTAAGCGCCATCCCACGCCATCCCCGTTACACCCCTAGGCTCCAAACCATAAAAGGTACGCAGTTCGTATCGTACTACAGCTATTCGTCCAATTTCATAGCTAGAAGCCTTCCTGTTATCTCGGTATGGAGGAATAATCACCCTATGGAAATTAACAAGGGGATGAACATACTAGAATTAGCTAGCTAGTACACTAGTTACACATTTGCAACGTTATTGAGGGTCAAATTTTGCATTGAAAGCAGCTTAGCTGGCATTCCTATACAAGTTAATTTTTGTCAAGTGGGCCACTGCTCTCGATTTCAACACAATTTAAGCTTTTGTACCGCATTATTATTTTTATCCAAGTACCTGGAATATGCACAACTCTGCATATTAGAGATATTAGAAACTGACGCTATGGCGTCGCGCTACAATGGTTTAAAACCTCGACAATTGAATTGATGTGATGATTGTTGCCTTACTTGGCACGACACACTAGCGTGTGTCTAGATAAACATAATAAGTCACCTTTGTTCAGCCTTGTTTTGAAGCATTGAATGGATGGGACCGTAACAACGTCACCAGGTAATGAATTTCACATATTTATCACTCGGCTTCTGCAATTTAGTCTAAATAAATTTTTAGGAAATTTCACAGGATGACCCCTCGTTCTACCCTCATTTCTAATTTCAAAAAAAATTTGATGGGTTGTAATCCCAATAAACCGTGTAGTAGACAATTTGTTAATGCCAATTTTGTCTTTGCTCACCGCAGTTCTAATGAATCTATGTTGAACAGTTTTAATCTTGTCTCATAGGAAGTGTCACGAAATCCAGGGAGGAATTTAGTGAATTTTCGCTGGACCCTTTCAAGCTTTTCAATCATATTATTATTAATACTGGCGATAGCCAGTGTTAGTAAGGGTCGACCTAGGACCTCTGTGTTAAACTTTCAACTTTGAGAGCTTATAACTCCGTCAAAAGTAAACATCTTTAAACCAAATTTGGAATTTAGCCTTGACTAGTCAAGGCCTGTCTACAGTCCAAAAATTGTGAAATTCGGTCCAGCCAAACCCGAGATGCAGACAGGGGCCAAATAGACAACTTCTTGTTCTGCTTCTTCTTCTTGTTGTTGTTCTGGGGATACTTTCGTCTGTCCTCTCTACAGGTCAAACCATTTGTCCTATAAAGCTGGTTCTTAGCTCATTTTACAGGTATTGCTCTGTAGATGTGCCCTTTTCATAAGGCCTTTTCTAATTGGTTAAGTGGTTCAGTGGTTACGTAGCTCTAAACCACCAGATTGATTGTTTTACATTGTTTTAAACATTGTTATTATGCAACAATGCCAATTAGCAAACGCCAGCTGCAAGACATAGACTGAAGATTAAAGGATTTGTTTCTATTGTTTCATTGGGGATAACCAGGTTAGTAAGGGTCAGCCTATGGTCTCTTGTGTTAAACGCTCAGCTTTTACCGTCAATGCACTGTTTTACAGTTTAGATGCAATTCTAAAAGTAACACGAATTAATAAACAAAAACGGAACGTTAAATGTTTAGAGTAAGGATCTAAAAGTCAAAACCTAGAAGGAACACGGACAAGCTTTGACAGTTAGGGTCTAGGTGTAAAATTTTTTCAGTAAGAGGCTGGAAAGCATTAGACCCTTACTACCCGGTGGTCAGCAATAAATACATTTTCACGAAAAACTGGAAATCATCCTACAATGACCCATGTGATGATCAAGTGGTAGTATGGTTATACGTTTCCTGCTTTGCTTTACGTTGAAAATTATTTTTCAATTTAGTAACATGCCAGCATATTCGTAGCAGAGAGAATTATGGTAATCCTCTACCATAAATCTACGAAATATAATAAAAAATTCTAAAGCATCAAAAGACATAATGCCAAACTTCACAAGAAAATTGTTTTATTAAAGTTCCATAACAATATTCTAAGAACAAAGAAAACCTGCTACAACCGTTCATACACACGTTCTGTCCGAGTAGACTAGAACTAAGCTAACCACCGGGTAGTAAGGGTCTAATGCTTACCAGCCTCTTAGTGACAAAATTTTACACCTAGACCCTGACTGTCAAAGCTTGTCCGTGTTCCTTCTAGGTTTTGACTTTTAGATCCTTACTCTAAACATTTAACGTTCCGTTTTTGTTTATTTAATCAGTTAATATGTCATTAAGTAGCAAATTTTATGACTGTTAAGTAAAATGGCTGAAAAAACTGAGGTCGTTCACAAGAATCCCAGCTATAATAAGCGACCCCAATTCCCAGTAAATCAAGGAAACTTCTGCACACGTAGGGGATCATGGGGTATCCATTATATCACTGTAAATGTGGTAATACCGGTTGAAATTATTCATTGGCGTTCGGATTCAGTAACTTTGTTTATATTTCAGAGCAGCAGTGTGCCTACACATTTTTGAAGGCAATGGACAAGCAGTTACATGGTAAGCAGTTTTAATGTTTATTCCCGGAAATGTTTATTTCTTTTTTTCCGTATTTTTATGTTTCAAATTTAGTCAAAAAGAAGTTAATGAAACGTAAAATAATGTTGTACTCGCACTGTTAACGTTTTGTGCAATACTCACAGTCAGTTCAAAATTATATTCTATGTATGTCATACTGCGAGCTATTTTGTGATTTTTATTAAGCATTTATGCATCGCTTTATTTTTCGCCAGGTAACATAGGTGGTGATGTTTCCGTCACGTCGGCCGGCAGTTCAGGTGTTGTGGCTGGAAACTTGCGAGTACGAAGTCTGTGTGTTACTCAGCACCAAAGCATTAGTGATGACTGGCTTACCAGTAAAGGTGAGTTCTGATACCCGTTTAGTTAAATCAATCTGAAATTGTTTTGCTAGGAGCATATAAAGATTGCCTTAGGAGCCAGGAGTCCTGAACATTGCTAAATGAAGAAACACATTGCAAACTGTTTCGGATAATATCAATATTTACAGCTAAGGGACCGTCCATGCATAACGTCACACGCTGGAGGGGGAGGTATTTATTGGAGGTGTTTCCGAACTAGAGGGAAGTGAGAAAAACTATTTCTTAACTCGAGGCGACTGATCCAAACTCCTCCCACTGACGTAAGCGTGACGTCATGGGGCTGAGATGTTGCTGAGCCAAGTGAGGCAGGTTTTTCTCCCTCACTTCCTGATCACTTGCTGATCCAACATGGCTGCCAACACCGGGAGTAGATGAAATAATCGTGTGAGGGAAGTGAAATATTGAAAATGTCTGTATTTAGAAAGAAAATCCAGTGAAATAGAGATTATTGAGCATCTGTGAGTTGTCACTAACATTTCTCTCGCTGAAAATAGACGTGGCAGCAATTACTGCTAATTTTTCTACTCTTGAGAACGACGAGTGAGCCAGTGCTGTTTCTAAACTGATCGGTTTTGACGACGTTGTTGGGCGTGGCTTAGAGAAATCCGTCTCACTCTTCCCTCAAGTTTAGAAACACACCCATTGTGACAATTGTGACACAGGTGGGGGGGGGGGTGTTCCCAAAATGTGACGTTACAATCTGACATCATTTTTTGGTGTTCACATCACCATTATTTTTTGGCATGTTATTGAGGAAAACAATAGTTCCGATGCAATTCGTTAATACACACAGGAAAACGCCAAGATTTAAACCCGTGAACTCGCGACACTTGAAAAAAAGTTTGAAAAATAATTTGCCTACCTCTGAAAAACACTTAAGGTGGACCAGGAACTATTGAGTATTCCTGATAAGTAAAAAAAAATAATAAAAAATGAAAAAAGTATAACTTTGCTTTTTTTCACAAATTTACCAATCGTAGTTCTTGGAAACCATTAAATTCAAGAAGAACACCCGAATCCAAGATCACCATCACATGACTCGCATTTCGAATTTAAGAATTTCGCCCTCATCTACACTTTCCATTTTGTTACCTGACACATCCAAGTCCATCTCTTCACGCAATGTCTCTGTGGCATGAGGAACAGGCTTCTTCAATGAAGTTATCCCTGAAGTCCCAGCAGAGGTCCCTAAAGAGCTGTCTTGGCATTAGTTTCTCCCTCGTTCAGCACCATGGAAAATGAATTTAAAAGGACTGTCCACGGGTTCTTCATAGGAATCTAAATCGTTTTCTTAACATGGCTTCACTTTCTTGGCACTCAGATGATCCTCCTTTTCTATCTGGAGTACATACTCCTTAAACTTGTCCATCCAATAGTCTGAAATGTACATCTGGGTTGGTACTGTGCAACGGCCGCCTTCCATCCACATTTGCGATGACATGTGCTTCGTCCGTGGTAGTGGCGTCTGGGCCACTTCGGGTTTTTGTGATGGCCGTCTTCTTGGATAGTTTCCCTTTTTTTTCCACCAGATGCTGGTTGGTGCCGTTTCGTTCCCCTCCTTTCGTTGGCCAGTTCCGACGAATTGGATGTCATCTTACCAGAGGTTGGGGCTGAGATACCCGGAGCAGTGGTTTACATCCTCCTTCTCCGCAGGGTTGGCAATGGCCGCTAATGACCTGGCTTCCTTCCCCATGGTGGTTCTAGGCTGGCTTGGGATTGGGTAGTGCAGAAGTTTGTTACTTTCAACGTTAGACCAATTTTATTTCTTAGATAATTAATAAAATACCATTGTGGCATGCCCCATAACCGGGAGTAGGCATCTTTGGTGGTGGTGGTCAGAAACTTCTTATACATCCTTTTTGATAGATTTTCGCCATAAGATTTGTTTAGGCCTTATGGAGAGTATGTCTCTGTTTGGATGCCACTGCAGTTGTGACAAGATGGGTCGAGGCTGAACCCTCGTCTACTAACCAAGTCATTAAAGTTTTCCTGGATGTATGCCCTGCCATGATTTCCAGAACACTGATCAATTTTCTGCCAGCAGATTGCATGACTAAAATCGGAAGTTGGGGTGCAGCACGTGTTCCCACCTCCACCATGATCTTTGCCACCAGGCCACCTGATCTTTGCTTGCATGAACCCATCACCTTGGATATTTCCAGCATCTAAGTTGTGGAAATGCAACAATTCCTTTACCAATTTATGCCCTTTGTCTGTCCAGGAAATGGCACTTGGCTATTTGCCGCACTCGCCATTTCTAAGTTGTACAGATATGGATGGGTCGGGCGGTAAATTCGCTGCTTTAGCAGCAACTTCTTTGCTTGTGCCCTTCACTCACCAATCCACTTAGGAACTCAAACTTG
>JAHWFP010264305.1:0-17192 GCA_023313725.1 Lithobius niger
TGCAGATGAATCGACTCAATTCCAAACTTTACTAGACGCTTCAGGAGCAGACATTCGTATCCAAGCATCTCCATGCTAAAGGTGACGACCTGACCTAACTGCAAACTCGCCAACTCCTATTTTCCTTGGGGAGGGGGGGGGGGAAGGAAGGATATGCCAACACTGAGGTTATTTTTTGCCATACTTTGACAAATGGTGCCTAATATAGACAAACAATACAGAGCAAAGACAGCTGAAAAGCTACAAGCAATCAGCTAGCTAAAAACGTAGTGGAGTGGAAAGACGACAATAAACGGAAGTGGGTGAGATGCAGCTAAACAATAAATGCTGCTAAAGAGCTACAGAGAATAAACGCCAAGCTAAATTAGGTTCTGGCCGTCATTATTTAAGTAAAGCTAAACTTACCAAAAAAAAAATAAAAAATAACAAGCTAAAATAACCTTATCTCCTTTAACCTTCAGAAAATTTCCTGGATCATCACCCAAGATTTCTGAAAGCACTCCACGCATCTCAAATAAACACTGGATGCATGTAACGCCTGACACTCCACCAAGATGCGCACAACGGTTAGTGAAACACAGCAAGAGATATACACTGGTTCATCCCCACCACGGAGCCAAACCCCTGAGTCAAGGAGATGTGGCCCATCCAGAACTGTGTCACAACCCCCTCCTCCCAACGAATAAACAAACTGAGGTGGCGAGGGACCGGCTGTCACATCCAGCTTAACTGTACTCAAGCTTACTGTCAATAAATTGATCTCATTCCTCATGCCATTGACCCAGAAGTTTAGCATGAAAGATGGAGCAAGCCTCAGATACCAAAACTGACTGATCTTGTATGTCTGGTAACGCAAGGGCACCCTGGGCAGCTTAGTTAGCCTGCTCATTGCCTGAAAACCTGACATGAGCTGGAACACAACGTAGGGTTACCACCTTTTCGCCTTGCTCAAATAATGGCACTAGAAAAGGCTGCTGGATTTACTTCATGACACGACAGCGTGAATGAAATTTATTTGCGCTCTGCATTGTACTCTTGGAATCTAGCACACTGGACCGATTGCATGTTTCTGCTATACTATACACACGGAAAAAATTGATCGGCACCTGAAATCTTGCTTCAGCTTCAGAAAGAAAAACTAAAAGCTGTAATTCGAAAGCTTTGAAATGCATACACGATTGTTCACCTTTAAATTTAATCTAGTTAATCAGTGGGGAATGCTGTTCATAGAGATACGAGAATATTGCATGCAAGCCGATTAGTAGTAGAAGTCAAGAGTAGCTTCGATTCTCACTAGTTGTCCGACCTTGTAATTCGTCAGAATTATAGTACTCAGTCGAAATGGTTGGATTCCGAGCGTCTCTTTTATTATTAACGTGAATAAGTTGCCTACAGCCCCATTAAAGTTGTAGAGCGCTTATCGAATGTGAAGCAGACACTCGGCATCCATCATTCGACGCAAATGCATACCTTATTTACTGTTCAATAATCGGTGAAGACGTTACACGGTACAAGCATGCTGCCATCCCGCCCCCCCCCTCCCTTACCATTTTCCAGTACCCACCGGTTGCCCCTCCCTCCCCGCCACCCACAAGAAATTCAAAGCATTAATTATTAACTTCTGGCCAAATGGCGAAACCAGTTCTTGGGCATATTTAACCTGATCTATTACAATAATCTTACGAACCATTATCTTTACTTTAATTCTTTTGTATTTCCTGCCAGTTGATTCATGTGCGCTTTATTTACGTCGTTTATCGAACAAACACTTTCAGGACGTAAAGCAACCCAACACTTGTTGCACGAGTCTATTCCAGATTTTCACCAGGTTCGTGGCGTACGAACGGCCGTTGGTGCTTCGAACGTGACTTGTCCTAACTGTCAATTTCCTGAATGAACGCAAAACCGTTGTAACAGGTTTGGTTTTGATTGGTTTAATCTGAAGACCTGTTTTCTCGCCTCATTTAGTTTCATCACTCACCGAGCACGGAGTACAAACTGGGGAGCCTATCTGAAAATGTATTCTATGTGTTGGAACAGTACGCTAAAGATAATCGCAGGAATGTAGTTGAGTACGGCGAGTTCCTTGCGGCAGAATTCCTTGTGTGTTCCAAGCAGCAGTAACACCTATACGAATATTGTCACGAACTATATTGTTCAAGTAATGATTATTGGAAGTTTTTCTACGTAAAGATAATTTATTCTGCGATCGTCTATTCCAAGAAGATCGGGGGGGGGGGGCGTTTGCATCTTTATAGCACGTCGTCAGCTACGTCATTATCATCACCCTCAGTCACAGTGCAGTGGTCCGGGCGGCCACCGCGTCACACGTTACAAAGATGTTAAACAACCCCAAATCTAGATGTTATCATGGCCCTCCTACAAAAATTAAAAAACCTCGGACAGAAGGACTGAGTCATCGCCGAATTGACGCGCTAAGTCTTGCGGAAGTTGGAAACAACGACGAACACCATCAAATCTTCAGTTACTTTTTATCCGAAAATTAAATGCTGTTGCTTCGTAAGAAAATATGGTTCATCTTGGACTACCAGGAGGGCACGCATTTTTATAACAGGATGGTGACAATCGACAAGCACATGACGGACCGAAAGTGACCGGCGACACCAACGACGTTCAGGAGGAAACCCCCTGAAAAGTAAGCAATGTGTAAAGTTACTGAGACAATGCATAAACGGGCCTAGTGCCATGCCCAGACAGTGCCTTTAATAGCCCGTAACTTATTGCCATCTGTTAGTTCTACAAGGCTTGCCAAGCAGCACGCAACCAGACGTAGAGTGGAAAGGCGATCGAGGGAACAAGGTTGATCTCCGTTTCGAAACGACCAAAAATGGCCACCATTCCATGGGTCTGCCATTAAATTGGTTCAACACACGAAAGTATTTTGTGAACTAACAGTGTACAGCAACTTAATACTGTAGGGTCCCGGGTAAGGGGGTGGGGGGAGCGGTTTAGTAACATCGTCGTTGTTGCTTAACTTAATCGGGTTCAAAATGGTGCCCGGGCTTACACCCGCAGCCAGTACATTTTAGTATCGCATCGGACAGATAGCGTGCCTTTTCGAAATCCTTTCTAAAACCGTGCAACCAAATCAGCCTATTTTGATAACGTGTATTAGCAAGCAGAACTGCGCCTTCAACGACAGACTGAAATACGAGTAAGTTATTATTAGACAGCAACAAACTTGCTGTTTGTTACTTGTGGAAGTAAGGAAGCTTTTTTCGTTGCCATGGAGAAACGAAGGCCAGATTTCCGGTTGTTACGTACAGTAGCTCGATTTTCCACAGTTAAAAATAGAGTAGCAGACTGGAGACGGAGCAAACAGAGTAGTATTGGTAGCCATGGCAGGGGGGCGGACTGGCACGATCATACGCCAGGAGGGAAGCGTTGCACAACGATTGAGGCCGTTGTCTTAACAAAGTCGTCAGTATATTGTGGAATACAATAAGCCACGATGATTTGAGGTTGAAACTATCTAATACGTTGTGCAAGATGTACTACGGTATAGGCCGGACCTTGTGTAAAAAATAGCATGTGTGACTAGGCGGTACAATATGGATACCGAAAACAATATGGCTGTCCCAAAAGAATGTCAACTGCGATGATGCCTGTATTTGCCTTGAAATCCTTCCTGGATACGCGAACGTGATTCTATTTACTCCAAGTGCAGAGAATAAATACCTTAAGCTATTCTGAGCGGTAACTTTAGCAATGACTTAAAATTGGGTTTAAAACTTAATAATTTGTCGCATAAACTTGCGCAAATTCAAATTGTATTTTGTGAACTGCCAATAGTTGGAATGACCAACGTATACAATAACTGAACTCTACCGGCTGGCTGTACTAATGCACATGCCTTCATCGCATTTTTGTTTTAGGTTTTATTAAAGATCGGTAACTATAGGAGCCGCTTGCCCGTAAAGGCCAGGCAGGAATTCCCTCCCTTCCCAGCCTAACCAATTCGCCACTGGGACACTACACAAATTCTTATTTTTCATTCGATACGTTCAAACACAAAATCCGGAACTTTTCAAGACTTTTCCAGGATCTTTTTTTTGAAAAGTTGTATTTCAAATTTGAACCTCTATTACTAAGGTACATTTTTTATAAAAATTATGCAGACAAACATTTCTGTGACGTAGGAGAGTTCAAGTCAATTTTTTTTTAACTCCAGTTAGTTGTAAAGAATTTTTCTGCAAATCTTCTTTTTTCTCTTTTAATGGCTTTTTGAATGAGTCTACGTTCTCTTTTCCCCAGTCTACTCTGTCATTTCCACAGCCTTCTCTGGTGATTCAGAGTAATTAAGAAATTTTTGAACAAGACGGGGCAACCAATATCTAACAGTAGCGACTTTTATTTTTGTTATTTAGGCCTAATTGTTGATTTTGGGGGGTTCAGCTTGATTCCAGTATCACAGTAATTTCAAACAACAGTGAGGAAAATTCTTTTCCAGGACTTTTACAAGATCTTTCTAAAGACTCAAAATTCGAGGAATTCCAGTATTGGAAATTTGAATGACTTTTTTCAAGGACTATCATTGACTTCCAGGACCTTGTACAAACCTTGATATAGACCAATGAGCTGAAAGCGGAAGGAGAATTTCCAACTAGGCTCTCCACCTTTAAACCTCCACAGTGGCGCAGGAGGAGGAGGTGGAGGAGGGAGGGAGGAGGATGGCTTTAAACTCACAATTTGTCGTTTCGGTGCGTGCTGCCCTCCCATCTTCTACAGTACACCCACATCTCGACAAAGACCTTCATTCAGCAAGCCAGAAAAGCGTCAAGATAGCCAGCTACGACTTCGGGGTTGGGTGGAGTGGGGGATGATGGGGAGGTGGTGGAATTCATGCTGGATGGAAGGACGGATAGTAGTAGATTCGTGGAAAGGAAGCATGAGACATCATTGGTGGAAAGAGGCAGGGGCCGCAAAGCGGGCGTCAGGAGAGCGCTACAATCCCTCACCGTGGACACTAAAGAGTTGGCCGGGTCGGCCAGAAGGTTTCGCTGCGGTCAAGGTGACCGTCTGTGACCGATAAATCAGGGCCCTGTTTTGCTGGCCGTGGCTGATGCCGTTCGCCCCCCAGGCAATTTATGGCCGGGCATTTGGGCCCTGCTGTTCGTCGACGGAGGCGAGGCTTGGCTTGCCGCCTTGGAACGGGTGGGTGTCCGCTTGAACCGTTACGGGAACACAAGATTGCTAAGGGAAACGCGTAACCTGTACCGGATGGCCGACGCGCCTGCCGGGTGGTTTGAAGTGATGCTGGCTGGCTTTGCCTGCCGCATACGTCACACAACGCGAGTTCGACGTGACGCCTCGCTCAATGTTCTAAGTGCTTTTTTGAGAAGAAATAAAGTAAAGACTATATGAGCTGAGGTCCATCATAATTAGTGTTACTTAAAACGCCCAAATTCCAGAGCTACGCTCTATTCCACAATTAGAATGCAGGTAATAGTAAATTTCGGTTCCAACTAACCATTAATGGAAAATTTGAGCACCAAATTGAATACAGAGTACGTTTTTATGGAAAACGCAATATCCACTGATTCCCCGGAGGCAAGTTGCAGTTCTCAAACCTACGAAACGCTGCAGGCGCGCTTACATGCAACAATTCGCCTCTGCATTCTCGCAGTTAGAAATTATCTGAAATTCCAACATGGCGGCGGTTTTAGCTCTGCCAGCTCGCAACGACACGAGTCAATAATTGAGTTTAGAAGCGATTGGGAAAATTGTTTCGTCAGATGGAATTTTTTATCTTACTGTCACGAATTATAAGACTGCTAGCATTTACCCAAACGATGTCGGATTTTGCTAATCCAAGAAGCGTTGTTACCATGGCAACGACACCTTTGCCACCGCGATTAAATTTCAGCTTCGCGAATGCAAAGGCGAGTAATTGCGTAAACGCGCCACGATTGTGTTTCCATGGCTGGCGAGAAGATAGCCAACGTTGTAGTTTAACTAACAAGCACTGCCGTCAATTCCCGCACGACCGTGGAATAGGTTTCTAACATTTCCAATTTAAAGTCAATCCCATTCTCATCGCCATTGCAATGTTTTAAGTATCATTGCTTCTGCCTTCACAGGCGCCTTTTCACCTTTTCAACTCCTCGATGTAGCACCGTAGAATCTTCGAGCAATATAAAGAAAACAGCGGTGAATTAAAATTGGAACAATACTATTTGGAGCAGCGCCGTAATTTTCATAACGAAAACGAGAACACGTGACCCACGTCAGCGTATTGGATGGAGGAGAATGTGGATCGTGGAGCCTGTGTTGAGATTATGGGCAACGCTATTGAAATGGTGAACAGGCGCCTTAAGAAGCAAAAAATGAAAGTCCACAATGGACGACTTAGTTTAGTTGATTGTCAGGCTGCCCATTACAGTCAAGCCCTTCATTAACAAGGGAGGAAACACGTGACCATACCACAGACGTATACACACATTATATGGTTAGTGCATGCTATATACAGCTATAATTCAGAAAGTTACTATACACAATATATGTATACAAACACTAATACAAAGCAGGTTTTAAAAGGTTGTCAAAGATTCGCATTTCTGAAGCAAGGTGCGCGGATTGAGCGAGCAAAACCCTTTTCAACGAGTTTCTCGATCTGCTCGCTCAGTCTTTCATTTGCCGCTACTTCCACTTCCGCGCCGGCCTTACTTCCTGAGTAGGCATACGTACATATAGGCAAAATGACAAACAATAGTCCGTCTTTCAATGACGTAGAGGAAATGCAGCGTGCTACGGCATGTGATGAACGAAACGTAAGGCACAACTGCTATTAGCTTGAATCCAAACAATCAGTACATCTATTTTATGATGCTCTGGGGATCGAAGAAACGATATGAAGCAGGCATCAACGCTGATTGAGTGAGCGAAGCAAACGACATGGTTCATAAATAAGTAATAAACGCGTATATGCGTTTGAATTTATTCTATCAGATTCGATGCATCAGTTTCGATTACTTACTTATTCGATGCATTTTTCAACCTCCCCCCCCCCCCCTCCCACTCTCTCGGGTTTTCAGCAGAGGTCAAGGGATGCTGATTTGTTGTTCCAAATGTCTGATTTAGCATTCCGAGGTTGAGCTCGCAGCCAAACGAGAATGAGGACCACTCGTGTGTTCCCTTGCTGCTTCCGAGTTCCTCATTACTCGTGCATATCAATAAATAATGCCACTGCTTATTTAGGAGAAATTCGTCAGCAGATGTCCTGGGGATAGTCTCCGCGTGTCCCAGGTTGGACAGCTAGCTCCGAGAAATACTTAGCGCCTTTTAAAACAGAATCCTTGTATTCAGACCATCGATGCGAAAAGTTCAGTAACCAGGTAACGTGGTTTCAGGACGGTGGGGAACGAAGGAAATGGTCATGGAACCGCTGGGGACAAAACTTTTTTTTTAAGACTCTTGCAGGCTTGTTAATGCTTCAAGTTGTATTCCACATTTCACACAACTAAGTTAACAGACAATAACCAATTTTCACATATTTTTTCTTTTTCGTCGTCTAACATAATTGTACTACGTTATAGGCGAATCTTTCATAATCCCGCGGTAATCCGTGGTAACTTTTATGTAATTCGGCGTACATTTCTTTGACCAGCCCCTCGACAGCAGCGTGTACAGAAAGAAGATGGTCAATATACGAAAATAATATTCTGCAGTGTCTTTCGGTAAACGAGCACAGTGTACGGTTCAACACTTATATAACTAATGTTATTAAAAAAAAGGACACCAACAAAAGTGTCAGAAAAGGATTCCGGTTTTGAAAAGTGCTAATCAGCACCGCGCATTTGGTTGTTGTGTCCATAAGACACAGAATACTAAAGACAGTAGGAAGCTCCTAAAATGTTTATTAAAACAAAATTATTTAGAATGGAAGTCAAGGAACAGCATGGTACGAATAAATAAAAATAAATAAATAAATTTTGTGCCTACCGCTACCTGACCAGGATAGCACCTCTTTTTTTTTTTTTTTTTTACATGCGCGCCTCAACGTGGGTGTTTGCAGTAAATTAAAGGTTTTGTCACCCTTAAGATGTTGTGAAGCACTATAATGAGTGTTGTCATATCGCTAAACACAGCACGGGGTGACTTTATTCATTCGATGAGCTTTCCGAGAGACGCAAGTGGCTGCGTTGTTCAATAAACTATAAGATTAGTATATACACTACGGTTATAGCCAACGGAAAGCGCCACATTTTAACAAAGCGCTTTGAAACGCGCATCAAAAAATGGGACCAGTTTACAAGACGTGACCGAGCGATTAAAGCCATTCGGCTTAAAAAATGGGATTCAAGCTGAACACCTACAAACAATTCCCTTTTCTTCCTGTCCTCCCTCTACAGACATAGTGGATACGCCCGCACTACTCTAACAGTGCATGTAGTAAATTGAGTAGTTTAAAACGTGTACCAAACGTAAGCCAGCCGTAGAGTTTTTCCCAGTCATGTTCACTTATCTTACGAATTATTTACCTGCAATTCGAGTGGCACCAACACAAGATTAGTGTTCATACACTACGTTGTCACTGGCAAGAGCATTTTAGCAAGCCGTTTTGACAATTGATCACAATTGATCACGCCCAGTGTGGTCACCACCATTGCTTAAGGATATCGACTTGTTTGAGTCTCATCAATGACGCTTCACAAAAGTCTCCATGGGTTTAAAGATCTACCATGCAACAAACGTCTGACTGAACTAGATCTTGACTCTCTTGAACTGCGTAGATTAAAATCAGATTTGATCCTTACTTTTCGAATTCTACGCGGTTTCGAAAAAGTTGTCTTTTACCTATTTGATCGTTGTAACCTACTCTCTATCCGCGGACATTCCATGAAATTGTCACTCCCGTTCGCAAGAACTGAGTGTCGGCGAAGCTTCTTTGCGGTACGGGTGATCCCCTTTCAGAGGAAGCCATTTCGAGTAACAATGCCGCCATCTTCCGACGAAGCCTGAATTCAGCATCACATGGCGGTTTCTAAAAAGACCTGAACACGTCTCCACACAAAAGATGTAATCCCATTATACTTGTTCAGGCTTCTCAGATCCTAAACCCTTAACTTGACCAGGATTGGTTTAGTGGGCTTGCGTCCCTTCCAATTCCTTACCGCTTCCTAGTGGTTACAATTTTTTTATTATGATATTATTCAATTATAAAATATGACACCTGTTACAAACGTGAGCTCGTGATTAGGACCATTCGGCAAAGGAATACGATGTAGGCTGTACACCTACAGCCTACTTCCTTCCTGTCCTCCCTCTGAGGTATAGTGGACACATCCCGCACTGCTCTAAACCCTGCATGTAGTAAACTGGGTCATTTCAGATTTGTAACGAAACGTAAGCGTTTCACTAGTCACGCGCACTTATCGCCGAATTATTTACCTAAAATTCGAGTGGCATTATCACAAAATTACTTGGGGGACGTAAGTGTGTCCGCCATCTTGAATAGGCATGCAACGACATCCTAGTGTGCCTGCAAGTGTTTACATGAGTAGAGACGAATCGCATCACTCCCAAAGCAACTCTGTAAAGCGAATCCGTTAGGTGTCGCCAGCTGTCCAGTTGGTGTTTAGGATTGACTCTTTCGAGCTGGTACAAGCAAACACTTGTAAACAGCACATAATGTGTACTACCCACTGCGAAGTCCTCTAGATGTGCGGTAATCACAACACGGAATCAAGCGTAAACCTTGAAACTTGTCTATTCGGTAGTTACAAACTAAGTGCTCGAAATGGAAGCCTTCTAAGAAAAAAATAAACAAACCTTCCAACCCGTTAACACGTGCATTACTAATCCCTGCCTTTACTATTCCTGTATACGGTAATGCAAATGCAACATGAACCAACCCAGGCGTGGATTTGATTCACGCAAGGGACGAGCTAGAAAGACGAAGAAAAAATGATCGGGACCTTTTAGGTGAGAGGATTTTAAACAGATCCCTGCGATTGCGGTGATGGGGAGAAGAAAAGACGAAGCGATTTAGCTGTTGGCCTCCAAAAGTGTGTGCAAAGGATTTACGCCGCAGCAATCGGCTAACGTTAAGGCCAGTGTTGCATGTCAATTTGTTTCGTACGGCCGCGATAAACTTGGCTTGGCGAAAATGGCGGTCGGCGAAAGATAAGAAAGATAGGAGAAACGTCCACAGCCCTCCAACCAAGTCGGACATAAATCAGGATAGAGAGAGTTGAGGGAGGGGGGTGGGGAGGATATGAGAGAATCGGAGGTGGTGCGGGTACCTTACCGAGCAAGGCCTTAAAGACGACACGCAAAAAGATTGCCAAAGCTACGTGCACTCGTGGCCATTTTCAAAAAAATGCAAGCCTAAATAAAAGTACAAGATGTAACGGCCCAGTTAGCGTTACCTTTAAAAAAAAAACGCGATGTACGCTGACCTTACAAAAAAAGGAAAGACATTTGCTCTGACTGGGATTCGGAACCACGACCTGATTTCAAACCGAGCTCTGAACCAAATATGCTGCCGGGGCGGCGCTTCCTGGCTTTTCTCCTGGTTCGCCATGTCAGACGATTTTTTTCAGTAATTGGTGGTGGGATTCAACTATTCTGATCACTAGGCTCACATTCTTTGGGGTCCAGGACTCAAAGCTCGCACTGCGCATTGTGACTTCGGTTGTATTCCCCTTTTGTTTGGTAGGAGGTTACCAATTAGCTGCAGTAATGCGAAGAGTTGTTGTTTAAAGGTTGTTCAACTGTTATTGTTTATTACTTACTTTCAATTAAAGGTGCCTTCCTCCAAATTGCATTGGCTTTCCTGTATGACTCAGTTTCGCAACATTAGTTCAAAATTATGTCAATGTTGCGAACGCTTTTATTTTCCTGTGCCTTTCCTACTTACACAAGACGGTTTTTCACACCATCACATAAATGTTGCTAAAGCTATTTATGCGCAGGATGCACGAAAATTGGGAGACGTATATATGACCTCTAAAAACTAAACATCCTCTCACCTTTTACGTATCCTAAGAAATGTAGCAAACTCGTCACAGACGTAAAAAAAAAAAAAAAACATGAAAAATAAACGCGTTTGCAACAGTTTTACGTTTAACAGTTTAACCTAATGTTGTAAAACTTGAGTTACGGTGTAAAATCGACATGAAAGCAGGCACTTTAATTTATAAGGGAAGCCAAGACGAAAGTTTGTATTCCCTTTTACGTACGTTTGTGGGCTTTAGATATAACCCCTGAGAAAGTCAACTAAACCACTTAAAGTCGGCTGGAGGCAAAGACAGTAAGCATCAGTCGAAAAGCAACCAATTTTTCCTTAGCTGTAAAGCAAGAGCTGGCATTACTATAGAAACGACTTTGTCTGTTCGTCGCCTTTTTCAACTCCGCACGAGAGAACTTTACAAAACACGGCATCTTAAAACATCGTGGCTTCCTTATAGCACTAGGCTTTCTTCGACGTTAACTCAATGAAATAATAACGTTTGATCGCCGCATTTAAACATTACTGAAAGACACTCAACCGTAAAAAATAAAAAGAATCCACTAAGACACACATTAACTCTAAAATCAAGTTGCCAGGGCAACGTGAAGTCTCGACACCGAGTTGCATGAATGAATAGGCCTACTCTCGAACCCAATTCACCGTTTGCAGCTACTTGCGAAATTAATACGGCAGGTAAAAATTAGGCATAAAATCTAAAACAAGGCCTAAAAACTGACAATTTATAACCTACAATAAATCGTGATAGTTACTACTTGTAGATTATATAATAGAGATCGCTGTTGCATTGCGTGACAGAGGTGTGCCCTCCATATTTTCGGTGGTGGTGGTGCTTAAGTTTTATACCGGCGGTAGCATTGTTAAAATGAATATAAAAAAACTGGAAGTATGAAGAGAATTTAGCC
Source organism: Lithobius niger (assembly GCA_023313725.1). Taxonomy (NCBI): domain Eukaryota; kingdom Metazoa; phylum Arthropoda; class Chilopoda; order Lithobiomorpha; family Lithobiidae; genus Lithobius; species Lithobius niger. The sequence goes on from JAHWFP010264305.1 coordinate 11,899, forward strand.
CGAAAGTGGCTGAAGTGTACAGAAGACCAGTTACGACTAGGTAATCGCTGCCTCCGCTGGATTTTTTTTTCGTGCAAGGCGCCCCATAATTGTTTACCTTATTGTGGAACTGATTAAAATCAAATTGATTTAAATCGTACGACCCTGACTAATATTCTCGTGTAATGAAACGCGTAATAAAAGTCTTGGGAACAAGTTATTCCCTTACTATTTGAATATTATTCGTTATACCCTTCACCCTACGCATCGTTCCAAAAACACGTTGGTTTCAACCACTCTTCTGTTACACGCACCATACGTTTTGTCACAACGCATTTTGGTCATTGCCCCACAAAGGAAAGAAAATAAAAAACATACGGGCGGTAACAAAACCCAAACTTGGCAGAACCACTAGCTTATTTATCTTCATTTGCGTCGGGGAAATGTATAGAAACAGGCCCGTCGGTCGCCAACGATTCCCCGGCATCATCATCAGCGCCACCAGCCAACGAGAGAATGAGAAAGACTTGTGGTAATTAACTGAAAAAGAGTAAATTGTCTGTAACGCGGTTGCTCTTAATTACAAAACAATTAACGGCCTCGGATACAATGACCTTAAAAACCGAAAAATAAAAAGAAGGGGCCCAAGAACGTGTACCTACGGTACGCCATCGCTTCTGGTAGGTTCTTCGCGAAGCATCGCTCCAACCTCCCATCGCAACTCGATTTCTATTCCAAAACCACTTACGTCCCCCTGCTCCCCTCCTCTTCCCCAAGCCCGCATCGTACGCTTCATTTTCTCCCCCGTATAATCGTTTGTTAATGACGCATTGCTTCCGGACTTATGAGAACTCGGAATGCGGCTTCGTAGTATCGCGAACCAAAATTCTCGACGGCAAACATCTGATGTAGAAAAACTTAAAAACAAGGAAAGGTTGAAGATAGATATCCAAATAGCCTCCAGGTACGACCGAAAATGTGTTGTTGCTTGGTGTTGTTGTAGGTAGGCTAGACGCTCTGAATTTGGACAATCTGCAAAATGCAGGAGAAAAGAAAAAACGACGTGGCACAACAGCAAACTTCGTTGTAAAGTAGGAAATAGCTCATATATATTTGCAAGGTTTGTGGCCTAACCGTCTTTTGAGATGTTCTTGATCTGGAAGGAGAAAGACGAAGTTTCACGTCCTTTAGTGAGAGGATATAGTAGGTGTCGTGTCTCTTTTGATTCATGGACTTTTATGTTACTATTTATTTCGCGAATTCAATGAGGTATTCATGTGACCATACTACAAAAGAAAGGAGGCAAACTTTTGTTGACTAACACTTTTATGAAGTTGTATTGTTCCTTGGACTTTAGACTTCAAGTTAGGGGCTTTCTTTAATAATTTCCTGTCTAAAGACTTCTTTTTTATTTCCTTTCTCGACCCACTTTTTTTTTTTATTAGCGTTAAAAATAAACACACATGCATATACCAACGCATACAAATCATGGTATACACCGCAACTGTTAGCATGGATGGTAAATATACTTCGAGAATTTAGGAGCGCTTTACCCAAATATCACCTATGGGTGAAACGCGCAGAAGGACTCGAATTTTTTGAAGCATAGTGGTTGCAGCTCAGCCTCTAACTCACGCAAGTAGCGACGACCAACCTTACCATACCGTAAATCCCAATTCGGTCCAAAATAGGAAAGTAGTTGGCCCTTAAGCCCCCCCCCCCATGAGTAAAATAAAACCAAACCATTTTTAAACCATTTACTTTGTATTAGCTTTACGGCATCCACTTTAAAAAAAAAACATTTCTGTACAAGGTGTTCGTACCCAGGATGTATCAAGGATGTTACAGGATGTATCCAGGATGCCACAAGACTTCAGGGCTGCCCACGGAGCCGGCGTCTTTAGCACTTCTTTCTATAATGTTTCTAAAATTTTTGACTATGTTATCACGAAACATATTTTAAAATTTGGAACTATACTGGTTGTTGCGGAAAAAAAAGGACAGTAAATAGAGATATAGTCGACAATCATCTGTTAAATGATGAGTCACAAGCTTGTAACATCAGGGCAAAGACAAAACATCGTCTTTAAATCTGAGGTAAGAAGCCACCACTTCGTCTTAGCACTGAAGGCTCCATCCTCCTTAAATGGCACACTTACGGCTACATAATTATTAGAAGATAACTTAAGCTAAGCCATTACTGTTTTTCCTCCCCAAAAAAATAAAAAAATCGGTTCTCAACATTTTAATTAGCGAAGCTTCAGTGTTAAGTTAGGGGGCTTTCTTTAATAATTTGCCGCCTAAAGACTTCTTTTTTTTATCCCTTTTCCCACCCCACTCTTGTTTTGTTTTTTGAAATTAGCGCTAAAAATAAACACAAAACACGGTACGCACCGCAAATGTTAGCATGGATGCTAAATAACGCTTCGAGAATTTAAGAGCGCTCTACCGAATTCGCCCGAGGCTGGTTCAGGCAAGGTTTTCGGGTTGCTTTTGAAGTTGGGCTTCCGGGCCAAGCTCTGACAGAGACACAGGACCAGGTGCCAAATAGGCCGGCCTTTTTAATTAGTTCCCCCGCTGTTTGCCCTAGGGCTGGCGTAATCGTAAATATCGCTGCACCTGATATTGGCGAAAACTACTCTACTGCCACCCCCAACCTCCTGGCCTTACTAAGTGAGAAAGAGAGGAAGAATCTTCTCCCCGGGACTATTGAAGCATTCATCAAGCAAGCAAAAAAATGTTTTTTTTTTGGCATGGCAGTAAAGTAGACGGCCAACACCATTTGGCAAGCCAGATTCTGGAGCTTAACAGAATCAGAGGAATTTTTCTGAGTGAGGCTGTCTGTGTGTCCGCTACGCATTTCAATACCAAAAAAAAACTAAGATTAAACGTTTTTACAGCTTCATAACGCACCTTTAAATGGATATGCTGTTATCATTAGGTTTGACTCAAGGGACCGTAGTACGGTGGTTGAAACAACGAACAGAGCAAAATATACAATGATACTTTGACCTTTGAAATTCAATGTTTCAGCACACCTCTACTCATCTGTTCCCTAACGAAGATTTTTAAAGGAAAAGGTGTTGTGAGAAAGAAAAATCTAACTAACATTAGTCTAATTAAGTTTATTTAACACAGTTAAGGTGATAAGTTAGCTTTTGTCTGGAAGGAAGTAGGCTACTCACTTGGCACAGTCCCATACTACCACACTCTTAAGTACAGGTTAATATTTACTTAGGAATAAGGGGAAACACAGTGAAAATCTCACTAAAAATAGCTAAAATTCAGTAATCCTTCAGTATGGACTTATATTTTATTGAAATGACGTGACTAGAACTCGAACCACCAAACTTCAGATTACAACTCAGACACTCCTACCAAAGCTACATATAATAAAGACTTCTCGGACCCAACCCGGACCACTGCACTGTGACTGAGGTTGGCGCTAATGACCAAGTTGTCGACGCGCCATTAAGCCTCAATCCCCCCCCCCACTTCTCGGACCCGCTATATGAAAGCTGCATCGTCACAGCCAAATAATCAGGTATATGAAGGGTAAAAGCTCAGATAATCAGGTAAATGAAGGGCAAAGGCTCAAATAAACAGGTAAATAAAAGGTAAAGCTTAAACAATCAGGTAAATAAATGGTAAAGGCTCAAAAATCTGATAAATAAGAGGCAAAAGCTCAAATAATCAGCTAAATAAAAGGCAAAGTCTCAAATAATCATTTAAATAAAAAGCAAATACTTAAATAATCAGGTACATAAAAAGTAAGGACTCAAATAATCAGATAAATAAAAGACAAAAGCCCAAATAATCAGGTAAATAAAAGGCAAAGGCTCAGACAAGCATCTTTACGAACCTATACGTTACAGTACAGAAGGGAGACACTTTGCTAATATTTAGACGACTACTACCGCCAAATCAGTAGGAACAAGCACATGATTTAGAACACGAGATGTAAAAGAAAAAAAAATAAGAAAAAAAAAAAACAGAACCCACTCACCAATCGTACAATCTGTGCACTTGAGTTCTTTGAAACGATGATACGCACAATGGCAGTCCACCAAAAAAACCCTCCCAAAACCAAAATTGAATTCACAGCATAAAAAAAAAAAACTACCCTCCTCATTCCCAAAATTGGTATGTCCGATTTTAAATCAATCGAGATTTAAACCCGATTCAAATCAAAAACTCGCAAAGGAAAGAACGAAGAGGAAACGAATTCTCCACGGCGCCGCCGCTATGATCTTGGCACACAAAAAAAATGTCCGTGATATTTCCACGATAAGGCCTATCTGCTGCGCTTGTGGCGAAGAGGTCGACGGTCTACCCCCCCCCCCCCCCCCAAACCCCCGCATGCCTCCCTCCCCCCCCCCCACGCCCCAGTGACAGCGAGGCCTGACATTTTGTCCGTTCCCGCTCATTGCCCCAAAGCCGCCTTGTTTGATAAGATCACGATCATAAACCTCCGCGATGAGCGAATGGAGAACTTCATAAAGCATGGTTTTATAGATGTCAGACCTAACAGCATTCCTGCGCGCCAACATGCAGGTAGTACATAAAACTACGGCTTTATACATAGAAGTCCAAATTTAAAGACAAGGTAAGTCCGCGGAGGAGGAGAAAAAAATAATAATCAAGATAACGCACCAAAAAAAAAGATATTTCAAACTAAACATCCTAAAAAAAAATATCCAACAAGAAGATTCGGGGAGAATCATCATCAAGTATACGAGACAGCAATTAAGGGAATAGGATAAGCAGCCACTAAGAAATGATACTTAAGACTACCTTGCACACGGTACATAGTCTAGTGATGAGTTTCTAGCGACCTACAAGCCTTTCCCCCTACCTACGAAGTAAAAGTGGTAAAGTGGTTAGAGCATTTGCATACTCACTTGAAGAAAGCAGATTAGACCGTAGCCAAAACAGGAAAAGGAACTCTGTCAAAGATCATAAGTATTTCCTAGCAAATTTGTCCCTCTCCGTCCTGCAGTCACCAACACAGTTGAAAACGACATGAATCCAAGTGTTTCCTTTCTTCTTTGCCAAGTCTCTCATTCTGCAGCCTCTGCAGTTGTAATAGGTTCTAACGGTTGCCAACTATGGCCAATCTTTATACCCAGTCATGATCGGAGGTTCCCCACTCCAATCTCCGCATGTCCCTCCCTTTACTAGTGTACCATCAGCTTCTGTTAATTCCTCTAATGCTTAGAATTTAAATAATTTAGCTATATACGCATCATTAAGTTATTTCCCTGCTCGAATCCCCGTGTGCCCCTCCCTTTATTAGTGTCCCATATGCTTCTGTA
>JAHWFP010264307.1:0-22662 GCA_023313725.1 Lithobius niger
GTTCAATGAATTTTAATTGCTGGTACATTGGGTACATTGAAAGTACTTCATGGTACATTAGTTTTTGTAACGATTGCACAATTTTGGGTGGCTACCATCAACTTAGCGCCCCCAGAATTGAAATGCATATTTTAAATAAACTAGGTGGGCTCAATAAATTTTAATGACTGGTACATTGGGTTCATTGAAAGCGGTTCAATGTACCACAGTGTTTTCGTGTGGTACATTAATTTGGGGGGCCAACTTTACACACCACTAGGCTGCTATTCAGCTTACACTCCAAACCCTAAGGTGCAGCTGGTAACTCATCCAGAGTGGCATGGTGCCTATGCAAGTTGAGGGACGTTTAGTAGGAGGAGCTCTCTACAGACTCAAGAAAAATCTCTGCCCTGTCTCCGCTACATCAGTTTCAATCTAATAAACGTAGGGTCAGGCTGATCAAGATGTTTTCCTCCGAACTAAATGACAGAGGAGAAGTATTCCTTCAAAGATTTAATGATGCTGACACTCTAATTGTCAGGAGCTCCATCGCTAAAGCGAGTGACAGTGTAGCCATTGTTGGAGAAGATGTAGAGCTATATTTCTTTTTACAGCTCAGACAGCTACACACCGAAATATATTCTTCTATAAGCCAAGTAGTAGAAAGGTAGGAACACAGGTATATTCTTCAACCCGACAACAACAGAAGGGTCTCAAAGATATCAATATAATTTGCTCATGCATTCACAGCGTAAGACAAGACATAAGAGAAAGTAACAGGTTACAAACTACTGTTACAACGTGAGGCATTGTGCTCAGTAGCAGATGTGTTCAACCACTCAACTTCCAAATATCAACAGACAGCAGAGGCAGATCACAGGTTTTTCTTGACTCTGTATAGAGCTCCTCTTACTGCAACGTCCCCTCAACTTGCATAGGCACCATGCCCTCACAAAATCTGCCACCAATATGAAGTTGGAGTCATTATCCCTCTCTCCAGTTTTGAACCAATTTTCTAAATAACATCCCTCCCTCCCACAGAAGAGACAGCTATGCAACGCCCGTTTTGTGTTTTCCACCAACTGCAACTATGGATGGGTAATGAGTTACCAGCTAAATGCACTTTGGGGTTGGGAGGCTAAGCAGAATGGCAATCTTGTGATTACTGCAATCAAAGATGCTATAGCCCGTGAGGCCGTCTCAACCTCATATTTTGTAGATGTACCACATGTTGTGGAAACAAGTGTGGGTGCAAGAAAATAAGCACGAGTTGCACTGCTACCTGCCACGACTGCCACGGTGACTGCTTGAATAGCGTGACACGAACTGTTTTGAGGAAGATAACCTTCAGAAGGAGGACGTTGACCTCGACTTGATTTGATGTTATTGTATATGTTTGATGTTATTGTATATGTTTGATGTTATTGTATATGTATGTATTCTATGTTACTGTTTGATGTTATATGTAGTAAACTGATTATATGTAGTAAACAAATATGTACAGCGGAGAAATAAGTGTTTGATTTACATGATCGTGCAGTAACTTAAATGAGGTTAGGGTGTGTTAACCTGATCTATGTACACCACGTATAGCAGATCTCTGTCAATTTCTTAGATTTCTCAGTTTTTGAACCTGGTACTAGAGATATACTGCTGGTAATAGAATCACTTTTGTGGTAAATTTTGTCCTCTTTAACTCTTGTAGCGAACATTATTTTGGTAGGAACCACAGATTCCGAGACGGAAAACTAATAAAAAGTCACTTATTTTGGGGTATTTTATGGTCTAGCAAAGGCAGCTCACTTCCAAATGATCAGAACTTTTGATATAGTCATTACTAGACGCCCCCGAACAGCCCTACAAAGTTTCAAGACTTTGGGATTTTATTCCACCTTAGGTCCTATTTTGCCTGGACTACATCCTTAAAAACGTACGATGTAGTACATGCGTGTACATCTAATCTTATTGAACAAAAGCTCCTCAAAGAAGAAAGTAGTGTCAAATAAAAAATAATTAAATTACACTTCAGATAGACCTATTTTCATTGCTGCAACTTGATTTTTTGAACCTAAAATAGCGAAACTGGCTCTGAAAAATGCTCATGGCATCAAAGTTCGATCAGGCAAAGTTACTGTTCAGGCAAACTTGGTTGCAAAAATCGGTTAAAAAAAACTTAAGACGATATATTTTACATCATGCTACAGTAGGAGAAAAAACTATTTTGAGAGACACATTCACATACACACACACACACGCACACGCACACACAACCCCCCACCTCAACTCCCACTTTATCAGTTTGGCTTGAGTGATCCCTACCATGTGATCCGTACAAACGCCCGTTTTGCAGACTAATTTGTTTCAAATTACGTACCTCGCTCGCGCTATCGTGCTCGCTGCAGCTAAACACATACCATCAGAAACTGCAACTAATCAAAAATTACTTCTAACTGGGCATGGGATTACTTTCAATTAACTTCTGCAATGTTAAATTTGTCAAGAATATTTTGACTCTGAGAAACGGGATTCTGCAAAACGGGAATTCCTGTTTTGAAAAGGGTAACCATTACGTGTATAGCTAACTATTGTTAAAAGCGAATCTTGACATTGACGTAGTGAAAACCAAGCATTCTAAACAATATTTAAAGTACACATGGGCATTTCCCGTAAAGGCCCCCCCCCCCCCAACTCCAGTTTATCGGTTTGGCTTGAGTGATCCGTACCGTGTGAAAAATAACTGTCCTTCGTGCATGACGTCATTTAAGACATGCCTCTGTGATGACCGGGCAGAACAAATTGTTAGTCGCGGCACCAATGTGCCAATTTCAACTTCTTTCAAGGCAACAACGTACCAGTTTCAACTTCTAGCCAAAGAATTGACACACTCGCCCGTTTTCATTGTAGGGGTTCCCGTTGCCACATGTCTGCTATGAGACTTTGCTTATTATATAAGATTTTTTATAATAATAATAAGATGTATCAAGACACACGCTAGTGTGTCGCCCGCCAAGATAAAACGATAACATCCAGTTAAAATATATATATATATGAGCATGGCGACTAGGGGATTTGAAAAAAGTAAATTTTTTATGATGGTTTTGGGGTAGAGCGGAAAAGTTGCCTCTATACGTAAGTAACTTCCGTGCAACATTTCACCACCCTAGGATAATGTCTTCTGTTCTGGCAAGGGACTTGAAATTTCAAAAATTTAGTAAAATCGCCAAAATAAATTTTGTTTTTGAAAATTTTTCCAAATGACACAGCACTTTGCGGTAGTGTGCAAAAGTTGCACCTATGTATGGGTAATTACTGTGCAAAATTTGGCGCCCCACGGACAATATGTTCTGTTCTGGCAAGGAGCCTGAAATTACCCAAAATCGACAAATACGCTGTTTTTTCATTATACTTTTAGATTTAAATTCGATTTATTAACAATTATTTTAGCAGCAGATTTTCCAGATTATCAGTAGTAATAGCCCTAGAGCTTTTGTGGATAATACGGCTACCGTTTTCGCACGAAGCCTGTCACCTGACATTAAAACTAACGAATGCTAATTATTTTGCAATTATATCCCGAGCGCGTAGCGCGAGGTGATGGTGATCCCTCATTATACCACACTAGGTCGATTATACCCCGCTCCTCTACCTTCTACCACGATAGCAAGCGGGATATACTCATTATTATTAACCACTAATTATTTAGTAATGATTAATTATTAATTATTAATCTTTTTTTTTGTTACAAGGCCTGAACTGAGCTAGCGGTGAGCAACACAACATGGCAAAAATCTTCAAAATTTTTAAAGCGAGGAGCATTAGACTGCCCAATTTTCAGATCACCGAAAGATTTTGCTAGGATGCTTCCAACAAAAGAGGATGCTATTAAATGCTGCATTTACGAAAGGTTGCGTCTTGGATCTGAAACAACTGGTAACAAGGAACCCGCATTTTCTTCCATCACAGAGCAAGTTTGTGTAAAGATGCAAATGACGTATTCTGATGCTTCCATTCCGACAGTTTCAAAGAAACGTGTCCTTGATATGATTCATGCATATCACAAGAACTATATGGATATCAAGGCTGTTTATAAAAGAATAGAGAAAAGCATGGCAACTAAAGCAAGGGTGGAGAAGTTTAAAGCAGAATCACGCTTTCTTTTTGATATAGTAGCTTGTAAGTGTTCCACGTTTACAGACTGCAATTGCTTGAAGGAATCCAAGGTCCCCTTCAAGGAACAAACATTTCTTGATGATCGGAGAACAAAGCGCCAAATGTGCATTGGACCGCTTGATTTGCAAGAAACCAAAAAGCTCCAAGCACGTGCTGACAGGAAGACAAACGAATTCCTTCGTAGTTCTACATCTACTGCGTCCTGCTCAGCGCAGCCTAATGGTGATGGTGATCCCTCATCAACATCAACGTTCTTACAAGATGATGATGAGGCAATGGATGAGGATACGGAAGAACCTGAACCTGATGACTTCGACTACAATCCCGGACCGTCGACTTCATCCTCTTCGCAAATGCGAAGGAAACTTACAAATACCGCCATAATAAGCCAAAGATTTGGGGTATCGCTTCAAGCCACGGCTGCGATAGCTTCTAGCGTTCTGCACGACGTAGGCCTATTCTCTGAATCGGATACATCGTTATTGATTGATAAGAACAAAATTGCTAGAGAAAGGTATCGAACCATGCAAGAGCTTAAAAATGAGAGTTCGGACATTGACAATGATCATTTAACAGGTCTTTACTTCGATGGCCGACGTGACAAAACATTGTCGACAGAAAAGGAAGATGATAAATACTACCAAAGAACAATTGTAGAGGAACACTGTTCCTTGGTGAAAGAACCAGGATCTAGCTACGTTGGTCATGTTACACCAGCTTTGGGATCAAGTTTGGCCATTGCTGAAAGTATTTACGACTATATCACAGCAGAAGTGCCCGGAGGTTTAAACAATATTCTTGTTCTAGGGCGTGATGGAACGGTAGTAAATACTGGAGTTCACAATAGGGTACTGCGTCGTCTTGAACTGAAGACCGGCTGAGCTGTGCAATGGGCAGTTTGTCAACTACATTTCAACGAACTACCTCTCCGCCAGTTGTTCGAGCCCCTCGATGGTCCCACCTCCGGACACTTCCTACACTGGTTGCATTGGAAAATCTTTGAAGGTGTGTGAGCTGCTTCCAGTTGTAACATTTGAGCCAGTTAAATGCACCTTGCCATCAGATGATCTATCCACTTTGAGTAAGGACCACAAATATCTAAGGGATATTGCTCTCGCTGTTAGTTCAGGCATGTGTCCTCCAGGTCTTGCTAAGCGCGATCCAGGTCCCCTAAACATGTCCCGCTGGTTGACAACAGCCAACAGAATATTACGACTGTATGTTTCCACCACGGAACCATCAGACAACTTACGTACCATGGTAGAGTTCGTTATCAGGGTGTGTGTGCCATCTTGGTTTTGCATCAAAAAGCATCATTCGATTAAGGATGGAGCTCGGCATCTTTACCATTTCATTCAGTCATCCAGATACTTGGATCAAGTTCACCGCAACGTCATCGACTCAGTGATTTCTCGGAATGCTTACTTCGCATCTACAGAAAACATTATGCTCGCGATGCTAACTGATAAGAGAACACATATCAGAGCCCTTGGCATTCGAAGAGTCATAAAAGCACAAGAATCACGTGAGACTGTTGGACACATTGGGATTAGAAAGTTCGATATTCCAAAAATAAACTTCGAAGCAAACGACTACATCGAACTAATTGACTGGTCGTCCAGCGAAATAACTCCACCACCAATACTGAATGATGTGACTACAGAAGATTTGAAAAGTATGCTGGAAAAACCACCAATTGACTGGACTTTTACAAAGTTCCCATGCCACACACAAGCTGTGGAAAGAACAGTAAAATTGGTTACGGAGGCATCAAAGAAAGTGTGTGGTCATAACAAACTAGACGGATTAATTCGCTCCCCTCTAAAATCGAGAAAGGCCATGCCTGAATTTAGGTGCAAGAGACAGTACAAAACCTAAAAACCAAACAAACACACATTCTCGTATTTTTAATTTTGAATACTTATTTCTTAATTCGTATATCTAATAGTATGCAAGTTTTTATGGTTTATGTTTAATAAATGTTAGTTAAGTAATGAAAAAACAGCGTATTTGTTTATTTTTGGGTAATTTCAGGCTCAGAACATATTGTCTGTGGGGCGTCAAATTTTTCACAGTAATTAACCATATATAGGTCCAACTTTTGCACACTACCGCAAAGTGCTATGACATTTTGAAAAATTTTCGAAAAAAAAAGTTTTTTTTGGCGATTTTACTAAATTTTTTTAAATTTCAAGTCCCTTGCCAGCACTGAAAACATTATCTTAGGTTGGTGAAATGTTGCACGGAAGTTACTTATGTATAGAGGCGACTTTTCCGCTCTACTCCAGAACCATCATAAAAAAAATTTACTTTTTTCAATTCCCCTAAATTGGCAACCACTAGACACGTTGTGTCTTTACAGCAAAGGCAATTAGGATGTTTTCAGCCATTTGAGGATAAATAACAATGCGACAGAAAAGACTGAAACTTGTTTGATCGGGAGACTTTGGTTGCCTGACAACATAAAAGTCGCTGTTAGTGACACGGCTTAACGTCTTCTTGTTGAAAAAAACGACCTGAATAACGTTGATATTTGCCTAATCAAGACGCACGCTAGTGTGTCGCCCGCCAAAATGATAAACGATAACACTTATCCAGATAAAATATATATGAGCGTGAAGACCACTAGACACGTTGTGTCTTTACAGCTAAGGCAGTTCGGTTGTTTTCAGGCATGTGAGGGTAAATAACAATGCCACAGAAAAGGCTGAAACTTGTGTAATCGGGACTTTGGACGCCTGACAACATAAAAGTCACCACTAATGATGCATCTTACCGATTTCTTGTTGAAAAAACAACGTGAATATCGTTGATATTTGCCTAATCAAGACACACGCTAGTGTGTCGCACACCAAGATAAAACGTTAATATCCAGATAATATATATGAGCATGGCGACCACTAGACACGTTGTGTCTTTACAGCAAAGGTAGTTTGGCTGAGGATAAATAACTATGCGATAGAAAAGGCTGAAACTTGTTTAATCGGGAGACTTTGGTCGCCTGACAAAATAAAAGTCACTTTTAGACACATAGCTTAACGTTTTCTTGTTGAAAAAACGACCTGAATAACGTTGACCTCCTGACCTCCTGAGAATCCATTCCGGGTGTTGCAGACATAGGGCCTTAGGGCTTCGTCGGGCAGATGACCGGGTGCGGTTAACGCTCGCTAAAATCCTTTGATCCTTTGAATAACGTTGATATTTGCCTACTAACTACCACTAACTACTACTAGTAACGCTTTTTTGTATCGCGAAAATAAATTATTTCATGCGGCGAATGAAGCTGGTTCTTAGCTCATTTTACAGGTATTGCTCTGGGGATGTGCCCTTTTCATATGGACCTTTATAATTGGTCAAGTGGTTCAGGGGTTAGGGAGCTCCAAACGTCTAAATTGATTGTTTTACATTGTTTTAAACATTGTTTTTATGCAACAATACCAAACTGACAATTAAATAAATTCGTGCATTTGCAAGGATATACTGCAATACTAATAAAAATGCTAATCAAATGAAAAAGGTGATTGCTGTCCTCAAAATCTAACAAAACCAAACAAAAAAAATAAGAAAAAGAAATGGACCAGAAAACTAGATTATCGTTTCCATCTCATAATTACTAAGAAAAAAAACGATTTCATCAATTTGGACCAAAAAAATCTGATATCTACCCCAAAACAAAACTTGTTAAAGATTCCCGCCAAGCTTTTCGGCCATGGGAAGTCGTGATATCAAACGCCAAGCTCTTTCGCCAAGCTAATCCCGCCGACTAATACTTCAAACGTTAAATGAAATAATTGAAAATTGCGCATAAGCTATTACTAAGTAAGTAAGTTTTGTTTTGGGGTATAGATTATGTAGTACGTACTACTAACTTCTTTTTTTGTATCACGAAAATAAATTCTTTGTGAATAAAGCTGGTTCTTAGCTCATTTTGCAGTCATTGTTCTGTAGATGTGCCCTTTTCATGGACCTTTCTAATTGGTCAAGTGGTTCAGGGGTCAGGGAGCTCGAAACTTCCAAATTGATTGTTTTACATTGTTTTAAACATTGTTATTACGCAACAATGCCAAACTGAACATTAAATAAATCCGTGCATTTGTAAGGAGATATTGCAATACTATAAGAAATACTGATCATATGAAAAATGGTGAATGCTGTGCTCAAAATGTAACGAAAGTCAAAAAAAAAAGGTAATGGACCAGAAAACTAGATTGGTGTTTCCACGTCATAATTATTAAGAAAAAAAATTGGATTTCATCAATATTTGGACCAAAAAGATCTGATACCTACCCCAAAAAATACTTCTTAAGGATTCCTGCCAAGCTTTTCGGCCGTGTGAAGTCGTGATATCAAATGCCAAGCTCTTTCGCCAAGCTAATTCTACCGACTAAGACTTCAAACGTTAAATGAAATAATTGAAAACTGCGAAGTAAGCAATTTTCATATAGGCCTATTTCATTTAGCCTTCGAACTCGTTGGGATTAGCTTGGCGAAAGAGCTTGGCGTTTGATACCACGACTTCATACGGCCGAAAAGCTTGGCGGGATTCCTTAACAAGTTTTGTTTTGGGTTACTTACTACTACTTAGTACGTACTACTAACGCTATTTTTGTATCACGAAAATAAATTCTTCCATGCGGTGAATAGAACTGGTTCTTAGCTCATTTTACAGGTATTGCTATGGAGAAGCAGTGGTGTAGTCGTGCAGGAACTCACAGGAGCGGCGCTCCTGTACTTTTTTTCCTCGGGGAGCGCCGCGTCATTACTTTTTTATGCCCTTTTCATATGGACCTTTCCAATTGGTCAAGTGGTTCAGGGGTTAGGAAGCTCCAAACGACCAAATTAATTGTTTTACATTGTTTTAAACATTGTTTTTATGTAACAATGCCAAACTGAACATTAAATAAATCCGTGCGTTTTAATGCAGAACTAATAAGAAATGCTAATCATAAAAAATGTGACTGCTGCCCTAAATATCTAACGAAAGCCCAAAAAAAAATTAACCAGAAAACTAGATCGGTGTTTCTGTCTCAGTAATTGCTAAGACAAAAAAATGGATATCATCAATTTGGACCAAAAATATCTGATACCTACCCCAAAACACAACTGTTAAGGATTCCCGCCAAGTTTTTCGGCCGTATGAAGTCGTGATATCAAAGGCCAAGCTCTTTCACCAAGGTAATCCCACTGACTAATACTTCAAACGTTAAATGAAATAATTAATAAGAAATAATAATTGCGCAGTAAGCAATTTTCATATATTTCATTTAACCTTCGAACTATTACTCGGCGGGATTAGCTTGGCGAAAGAGCTTGGCGAAAGAGCTTGGCGTTTGATATCACGACTTCCCATGGCCAAAAGCTTGGCGGGAATCCTTAACAAATTTCGTTTTGGGGTAGATAGGTTATTACCCGCTTTCCGAGTACTGAGATTAACAATGTCGAGGGCCCGCAGGGGCCAAGCCATTGTTGAGCTCAGTACGAGGAAAACGGGTAATAACCTATTTTTCACCCAGTCGCGTAACTATTGAAATGCGCATTCACTGTCATTGTTATTCCAACATCGTCCTTGTTCGCTGAAGGGGAAAATCGGCAATAGGATTCGTTTTTTTTTTTGTGTGTGTGCATTGTTGCACGCACAATCGTACTGTCAAGCTTTCTGATCAAAAGAACGTCAGCACGATTCGTTTTTTGTCGTGCGCGTGTTGGCCCTTTGTCGATACTCCAGGCCTGGGATGAAGGTATCAAGCTTGTTGCATTGTTACAAGCATTGTTGTATGGTACTGAGATCGTCTAAACTGGGTGATAATTGAAAATTCCGTTACTTTTTTTTGGTACCACTACACGATTTTTTGCTGTCACCATGGTCCGTGGATCTTATTACTTATGAATCCTATTACGGAATAATAATATGATCGAAGATCATGTTTTTATGTTAAAGTTAAACCAATGAACAGATTTGTTTTTATTTTTCCCACTTAAATTTATTAAACAAGGCCCAGTAGGAAATTTTGAGAGTTATGGTTCCTGCAATATTTTTGCTGTTTTTGTTGTTGGTTGGGACTTTTTGCAGTCATCTGGAGATCGAATGAATGAACCAATTTAAGATTTTTGAGATTTTTGAGATTTTTAAGATTTTTGATAACTGTGTTTATAACTGTAGGTATATAATAATTGTAGGTATTTAAAGGCTTAGGTGCTTATTAAACTTACTTTAATGTGACTTTCAGTAACTGTTTTTGTTTTGATTGTTGAAACTTTTCGCCTTCATCTCGCAACTGAATTAAATAGTTCTCTCAACTGTTTTTTTGAATTCTCTTAATACACGGAAAGCAATAGTCGAGTGACTCATAAAAATAATTAAACACTTACAGTGTTACGTGAAGAAAACTCTTAACTACACACTTCCTTCCAAAAACCTAAATTGCTCTTTGTTCAATGGGCGCAGCTTATATGATAACTTACATGTTTTCCACTTGACAGCTCTTGACAGCTAACGCACTTGACCTGATCTTTGTGACTGAGACCTGGCTTAACAACACCATTCTTGATGCACTGATACTTAACGGCCAATATTAGAAGTCATTCGCCATGAACGAGGCTCCTATGCAGCTGGAATTGCTTTAATTTACCGCAAAGTTGTATCTTTCACAGTTATACTCCCGAAATCAAAACTTAACTTAACGTTATCTTGTCTTAGATCCCACATGGTTTTGACGTCGATATGTTTTCCAAAACTGCTGCATATATCAAGTCATACTGTGCTCGATGATTTTAATCTTTCTTTTGCCCACTGGATCACTTTCTCTTCCACTGACGGTGCCCAGAAGACCTTTCTTGAAGAAGCTTCAGAAATCTTATTCCCAGTGGGTAAAGAATCTTACAATTAAACTTGAAAAATAAAATCCTGGGTGAATCAAATCCCTCGGCCCTCTTCCGCTTTTACTGCTTTAAATCAAAATCTTCTTATACTCTCCCCTCCCCCTCCGCCTTAAAGTACTCGGAAACGTTATTACTTCCCGTTCCCGTTTGAAAAGGCTGAGGCTTTTAACTCTCAGTTTTCTCGACACGGGATTTTCGACGATGGCTCTTTGTCTTCGTCTTCTTTTCGCCCTCTTCCTACTCATAGTGCAACCGCTGTCTGTACTGATGTTGTGTTCGGGGTGGCAGACATATGTAAAGCTCTGCGCAGACTCAAGCCAAGCCACTCTGTGGACCCTGCGAGTTTCCCTTCCTTTTTCTACCACAAAATTGGTGACCAAATTGCGTTCGCTCTTCACATTATTTTTTCACTCTCCTTCTCCTTCTCTCCTTCTCCTTACCCCTTATTTGGTCCGCTGCATCTGTGGAACCTATTTTTTAAAAAGGGAATGCCTCTGACTCACAAAATTATCGACCAATCTCCTTAACGGTTGTACCTTGTAAAATAATGGAATTCATGATTAAAGAATCAATGATGGAACATATAAATGCCTTCAATCTTATTAATTCTGAACAGTTTGGGTTCATGCCCGGCTGATCCACGGTCCACCAACTAAGTGTGGCACTTGATAATTGGTCTGAGGTGCTTGACTTGGGTATCCAGACACAGATCATTCTTTTTGACTTCAAAAAAGCATTTGAGTCTGTAATTCATTCAAAATTGTTATTCAAACTGCATTCTATTGGTTTCCAGGGAAATCTTTTGGCCTGGATTTCTGCCTTCTTAAGTAGACGTACTCAACGTGTTACTGTTGAGGGCGAGTTCTCCTCGCCAGCAGATATCATCAGTGGTGTTGCACAGGGCTCCGTCTCTGGGCCACTTTTGTTTATTATTTTTCTTAACGATCTTACTTGCAATGAAAATTCTGTTTCCCAGAAAAAATTTGCAGACGACCTTAAACAGCACTCCCCAGTTATTTCACCAGAAGATGCATCTTGTCTGCAGTAGAGTATCGACTTTATTTTTGATTGGTCCCTTAAATGGCAGCTTCCACTTTCCTCCGATAAGTATCATAGTTTCGCTATTGGTGGATCTTCCAGCAGCCCTAATTATTTTATGGGTGATTCGTGCCTGAGGGAAACTTTTGACAGTTTCCGCAATATTGGCGTCTGGTTTCAGAATGATATGAAGTTCACCACTCACTGTATTTCTATTGCTGCAGCAGCCAGCCGCAGATCAGCAATGGTTCGTCGTTGTTTTAACTCTAGAAACCGTAACACAGGTATTTGGGCTTATAAAGTCTTTGTCAGGCCACTGCTCGAGTATGCCAGTCAGGTCTGGTCACCTAACCTCCTCAAGGATATTGATCAGATTGAAGCCGTTCAAAGGAAACATATTAAGGCATTGCCCGGCATGCATTCTTTGCTATACAGTCAACGACTGCGTCTTTTTCAAGCTGGATTCACTGGAGTGCAGGCGCTTGGGGCGGACCTGGTTTTAACTTTTAAGATCGTGCATTCCATGCTCCCTTTGGAACTCCCATTTTTCGAAATTAACCTCTTCACTAAAACTCGTGGTAACTGTTTGAAGCTCGTCTAAATTCCCGGAGCCCCTTCTTTGCTCTGAGAGTGGTACCTGTTTGGAACTCTCTTGATGATTCATTGGTTACCGCCCCAACGCTGAATTCCTTCAAGATACATCTAACAACTTCTATCCTTCGCCTTTTCCTTCTGCGCCCCGAGCATTATTCTTTGCGAACTTAAACTTTTTACCTGGGTCTGCAATTAGCAGTTCGGAGACGAATCCTTGCACCTCCCTTCCGCTCCTCTACGTGTGGATCAAATCTATATAACTAAGATAATAATATTTGTTTTGTTTGTGTGTCGCCAGATCACCGAGATGCCCACTACTAATTCTGTTCTATTGATGTCCGCAATGGGAAGTCCACAGTGGGATACAGAACTGATTTGTCTGAATAAGAAATAATTCTAATTGTCTTTTCAACAAAGATGCAGAGTACTGATGACTTCATATGTTTTTCCAGTCACAATTTTTCATGCATTCGGGATCTAGGCCTCTCCATCGCTTAACCCTGGCTCTAACTATATATAATGAAAGCTTAGTATGGGCGACCGTTAACAGGAAATCTCATGTATTTGTGTTTGTGAATGTCAGCAGTGGGAATCTCGATAATCCGTATTCTATTAACCTCCGTAGTGGAGGGCTGTCCTAGTGTATTATTATTATTATTAAAAGAATCCCGAATGTTAGGACTAAAGTGCAAATACGAATTTTACTGGCAGCAGCCTGATGAAGAGAACTGGGTATCAAAATAAATATTAGGATATGTATTAAGATAAATATCTAGCATATAATCTAGTTTATCTTAAATTCATCTCTAATCTCGTGATGAAAATCTCTAATCTTTGTGATCAAAAGTCGAAACTCCACCGCCAACCCATAATAACACGGCCAGATGACTTAGATACTGACACGGCCGGGTCTGTTTCGCTTAGCAGTAGAGCTTCAGCCTATGGTCTCAAAAGTCGAAGAGTTCAAATTCCATTCATACAGTCTGATATTTAAGTCCGATGTAGAATGGAGCAGCTAGTCCGACTACACCCCTTCACACATGCCATCATAGGGGGCTTTTTAGGGGGGTTTACTCGCTTTTCTTGGGTTCTCAGTGAACCCCATGAAGCATACTTTTCGTCGCTTTTTATCGTTTTACGTCACTGTACGTCATGTTGTAGTACAGGTTAGAAAAAGAAATAATGAAAAACTAGAGGCTGCAGCAACTACCTAGCTGCAACCGGTCTTCTGTACACTCCCGCCACTTTTTCAACGAAAATGTTGAGATGTAGTACATCTCTATCACGCACTGCAACAGCCATTTCTCTTATTCAGTATGATCTAAAAGTAGGAACCATAACAATTGTCAGTTAAAAATGTGTGAGCTTTTATGCCTAGTTTTAGAATTTAGGCGTAATTGTCAGTTGTTTGGCCTAGTTTTTACCTGCCGTTTTAATTTCCTAAGTAGCAGCTAATGGAGAATTGGGTTCGAGAGCAGGCCTATTCATGTATGCAACACGGTATCGAGACTTCCATGGCATCCTGATTTTAAGCCTATAAATATACGTTTCAGCTTTTAGGCATAATTTTTTTATCTGCTGTTTTAATTTCGTAAGTAGCAGCTAACGGAGACAGGGATCGAGAGTAGGCCTATTCATCTATGCAACATGGCGTCGAGACTTCTTTTTTAATGACGCTAATGTGTGTCTAAAATGGAATCCTTTTGTTGTTTTTTTTTACGGTTGCATGTCTTCCTGAGTGTCAAATGTTATTATTTCATTGAGTTAGTCGAAAAGTCCTATAAGCTATAAGGAAGCAACGATGTTTTAATTTGCCGTGTTAAGTCCACTTGACTACCACTAATGGACGGATGGACAAAGTCGTTCTATAGTCTTCCCAGGCATTTTGGCTGCGCAGAAGACTAAAACAGTCGCGCAGTCTGACTACACTTTCTCCGTAATTATTATCTTCGGCAGAAGTTACTCTTGAAAACCAACTAGTCCGCCATATATTTTAATGAGTGTAACTTGCACTGAAAAATTTAAATAAGAAAAAAATGCAGTCAGAAGTGCAGTCGGACTGTGCGACAGTTTTTCATTATTTAAATGTATTTATTTTTAACATAAGAAAAAAATCATTTTGACATTGAAATTTTGGATCAGCTTCTGCTAACGTGGAGATCTTCCTTTCAGAATTTAACACTTTATTGCAACCTTTACAATTCAATGATTCCTCACCCAGGGCTGGCGAAAAAAAAAAACTCAACACACAGCTACAGTCAAGCAGAAGCCCGTAATACAAAATCTACCTGTGTGTTGAGTGTTTTTTTTTTGTATCACGACAGATGACAAGCCATTACAGTTAGAAAGTTGCAATAAGTATCAACTACTGAAAGTAAGGCCGTCATGTCAGTTGGGAATCTTAAAATCCAGCAACGTTGCCTTTCATCCAGTCATCAGAATACCATTCTCTTATTTTAATGTACAGGTCATGAAGTTGCTCGTTTCTCGCTGCTGTTATTGGTTGCAACGTTATCCGTTTCACGGTTGAAGACAAGAATTACCAAGATGTCAGCGAAGCCATTCAGCACACCGACAGAAAAATGGTCGAATATGACCAAAACGAAGACTCATCAACCGGTGAAGCATTTGAAAACTACATTGATGAAGATGTAGTAGACGTAGAATTTACGAGAAGTGAAGAAATCATTGCTTTCTATTATTTTCGATGAACATTTTTGTCGCCAGTTGATATTTCCCGTAAGGAGGATTTGTGATCTTGAAGCACTCCTATCTGCTACAAACATTTAAAAATAGATGGTTATCTTTCAATGTTCCCTGCTTTGTCTTTCTTGGTAAAGGCGCAAGTTCTTCATTTTGTTATGGATTTACAATTGCCAATTAGCTATAAAACCAAATCATCTAGCAGATTCGCGGCGCTTCGAAATCCTTGTACAGTGGCGCCACCAACTCATCCAGGGAAGAGAGCTTACCGCAGTCCCATTCAATAGCATAGGAGAAATATTTAAATAATTAGCTTATGCATTTCAGGAGCCCTGTTTAAAAAAGTGACGAAGGTTTTAGTGTTCCAGTTTGTCTACCTACCTCTTGAAGAAAACTAAGTCTTTCTCCGAGCAAAACCGGCTTGTCAAAAGCCTTCCGAAAAAAGTGATCACTTTTAACATTGTGAAGCCTAGCACAGCCGTCAAAATGGGCGAAAAGTACGTAAAGAGTAATTATTTTAAAAAATCGTAAATTAGATGACAACGGATTTTGGCTAACAGGTAACGTCTAAGTCGAACAATAATAATTACTAGCATCTAACATTTATAGCGCGCTGTCAAATTAGCGCGAAAATCCGGTCCAGGGAAGTCTTGCAAGTTACCTTGTCAAACAGGTCAACTCGCGTGCACACCGTCTGACCCTCTGTCTAGCTGCTGGCACCAAAGACAAAGAAGATTGCCTGCGGTTTGTTTACTGTGTCAACGATCGATGCACATGCTGATCATTTTTGTCCACTAATGTAGTTTCACCCACTTCAAACCAGTATGTTAGTAGTAAGATAAGTGTACGTAGTACCCTCACTTCCGGTCACGTGACCACCGCCGCCATCTTGGATTATGACGTCACTTCCGGTTTATGACGTCACTTCCGGTTTTTGGCGTAAATTTCCGGTTTTTGACGTAAATTTCCGGTTTTTTAACGTCATTTCCAGCCTAAGAAGGTGTATGTACTAACACACCGGAAGTGCCGCCTTATTGGATGCGCCATATTGGACCTATGACGTCACAAACCGGAAATGACGTCAAAAAATGCATTTTTCACCCACCCAACATGATTTACCCTTCTTACCCCTATTTACCCCTCTCATATATTGAAAACCTAAGGAGTACTCTAAGTAGCTGAGACATTTGGAAGTATTAGAATATCAGAAAAGAAATGGACAAGGAAACCATTTTAACTACAAACAACTGTTTTATTCATCGACACACAAACAAATTACATCGCAAGCATGGACTGGCATATATGTACATGTTCTCAAATTCATCATGGGAAAAAGGGACGAAAGTACCATTGCGATCTATATAAACAAACACACTAGTACTATATATAACATGAAGAAAACAAAAGAAAATCGGATGTAATAAAACTTTCAGTTTTACAGTTCATAACATCTTTAGTGGAACAAACGGACGATACAAATAGATGTTCTTCAGTCGTCTGTTGGGTTATACGTACAACATCCAAAGTCAATAGTACTGAATTAAAAAGTAAAAACAACAACAAGAATGTCTTAAAGAACCAAGGATGTTTTACAGCATCGAGTAACAGCTGGTAACCGTCTACGATAAAAGTGGTGCAACAAATGAACAGAGTTTTTAACAACATCCATTCATATAGGTGATCATGTCTGCTTTTCACACAGTCTTTCCAATAACTCATCAGATCGATCAGCAAAATAAGCAGGGTCTATTTTACACAGTCCAACCAGTAACTCGTCATAACCCATTGGCTTGGGCTTCTTTTTATTTGAAGGGCAGAAACGTACCATTAGTTCAACAATGTCGCTCCCAGTAACAACTTTTCCATTAAAAATTGGCGCATGGTTTTTAGTCCATCCCAGTATATCCTTACGTGATTTTATACGTGTTAGTTGATGTGAAATATAAAACCTGTACGTTTCTGGTACTGCTGAATAAATAGCCTGTTCAATCTTAGTCAAATCCCCATCGTCAGCTACTTCGTCATCGTGGAGATCCATTACCAACTAAGGCTAACAACCAAATGAAGGAAGACACTGGAGACAAGCTTTATACGTAACATTTAATAAGACCTAAAAACTACAACCAATAAAAAACAAAAAAGATCCAAAACCGGCCAATAACATACAAAACCCTCCACCGATTATTGACAAAAACAACAATAAAAGTATACAAGCCTGTAAAATAAACAAAAATCGTAAACAAAAAGTATCTTTAAGTCGGAACATGACGAAAAAGGTTGTCGTACGAAAGTAGTCATCATTGTCACATTTCAGAAAAATAAAAATACTTTGTCTGTCTCGCAACGTGTAATGACCATACCCAACAGAATCCAAGCCTGTACAATCAAGGAACCTTTTCGTATCGGTTACTGATAAAGGCAATTTATTTTGAACAATGCTGTAAACTTCGTAGAGATAGGACCTGATACTAGACTACTCAAAACTGAAATACTCGTGATCACGTAGACACCTATTGTAATGATCGAAACGTAACAGTACCCTGTAACAGATTTTTGCACCCCCTTACCCACTTTCTTGACATTATTATTACAAGTGTAACAATACAATTTACTCTTTAAACCAATAAATGACTCTATAGACGTTGAATTGCATTCATCTTTGAAAACTCCAGGTTTAGCCTTGTTATTGGTACAATACAAGGGATGGCTCGTAAGGTAGGAGCTAGTATCAAAAAGATGTAAAGATTGAGCCATGTCAGTGTACAAATCGTCAGTTTTGATTTCGTAAAAAAACTATCAGTGTCGCTTCCCAACAATCTACAATTCTTACCGTATCTGTCTACCATGTAGTCGTAGTGATGAGAATACATTACTAATTTACTTAATTCCAAAACAGTACAGCCAAGAAAAACAGGTTTGTCTAAAGTAACAGTTTGTTTACGCATTTTGAAAAGCATCAAGTTATCGTCCAAAATATCGAAATACTCGACCGTAGGCATGCTCATCAATTTGAGAGACTTTTTCACGTTAGCACTCACTTTCACATTCATGTACCGTCTTACATTTTGAATGGCTTTCTCAAAAATTGAATTATTTGCCAGCTTGTAAAAAGATCTCTCAAATTCACTCTTTGCCTCCTTTCGTTTCATGCTGTTAAAATTAATGTAAGGGGCCAACCAAGCCTTCTCGGTAAATTTAATAGCAGAATGAATTTTCGTGACTTTAATCCCTTTCGAAACATAATACATCAAATTCTTGTAATAACAAATGTACTCCTTACGTTCATTCAAATGAGGAACTAATTTTCGACCCTGAACGCAAGGGCCTCGTTTAGCAGCCTGTTTTCTGTTAAAGGGAGACAACATATCTTCAGTTATTACCACATGCTCGGGAGCCAAAGGATAGCCACTATGTGAATAGTGTAAATTGTCAGGATACTGAATGTCAACCTTAACTATACAAGGAGGCAAAGAATTCAAATCGAGCGAAGCGAGATCTCTTTCCGTTAACCACACAAGACCCGAATAAGGCAATCACATGCTCAAACAAAAGCCGTACAAATTATTGGCATCAATGTACATGAGGTAACTTCGTTCAACATCAGGATCGTAATTTGGCACTAAAGGATTATTGGCACGGGCGCACCGTTTAGATATTATGCTAACACCACCTCGTATGGCGGCAGTGTAATTGTAATTGTACATTGTTACGTCTTGCAACAATTCTATCCGCTCACCCGTCATTTTAAGCGCAGCTTCCCAACTCAGACCAGGGAGGGTGAAAAAATTACAAGGGTCTAAATTGTATTGTTTCAGACAGAGCTCTAAATTGTTCGAACACATCGGCCAAAAGTGCCGCATCGGCCAAAACGTACATGTCGTGATAGTGACCCCAAGTCTTACAATTTTCTTCCCTCCAAACTGTACCAGCGTTATGAATACTCGTCGTCGCTAATAGGCGTATTAGTTAAATCTGAATAAAAAGCTTCTTTGGGTGGTAATTGAGTCTCATTAAATTTGGCAAATGAGTCACAATAGGTATAAAGATATACACCCTTCCTGGTCAACAAAGTGTGAGTTTCTGCAAAGATTTTCCTCCTTATAGGAAAATCGGTTAAGTTTCCAACCAAAGTACTCAAAGAAGCGGACAAGAAAACTGTCTAAAAACCTGTAATTTCCAACTTGTATCAAGGTGAACCTTTCAGTATTTTGCGGAATGATGGAAATGTTCTTATCTTTAAAATAAGACAAACTTTTTACTACGAGATGCTCGTCGTAGCATTTTAAATTATGACAGAATATGGGTAAAAAGCTCTTAAACCTATACTGTAAATAACACGCATTGTGAGCTGCACCCCTATATTTACCGGTTAAATGACAATGGTCTCGTACCCTGATTTCACCAACATCGAACAAATTACCACAAATATGACAAAGAGCCGCGCTAGCATAATCTAACAACCAAGTATTTTCAGGTACCAAAGGCAGCATTCGTCCTTTAATCTCTTCAATTTCATCATAAACCACTTCTAAATGAGTAAAAAAGTCTTCCATGCAATTTTCACCTCGAAATACTCTATGAGCGTAAACGCTACCATCGTGCGCAACCACAACGTAAGAATAACCACTCGGTTGGTGTAAACTCGTTTTGTGAGTAAAAGAGGACGAAGAATCCGGCTTCCATGAACTTATTTTAGAAAGTATCGATTCAAAATCTAGATACATCACGTACGGAACTGGTAATTGTTTGTCGTACCTCGTAAACTCCATGTACGGTTTCTCAGTATGCATTTTGATTTGTTGAGGCTCAAATGTCCTGCACAATTTAAGGTGATCAACCAAATCAGCGTCGGAACGGAAGTACGAGAAACAATAGTGACATACATATTTCTTATCGCTTGTATGCACCAACCTATTGAAATTCTTAATCCAACAGTAATGATTACCGTTAGCCAACAATAGTTTAATTTCCTAACAATTGGCTCGTTTACTCAAATAAATCAGAAAGACATTTTTGTCTTCGAACCCATACAATAAAATGCACAAGTTATTCCGTGATTCAAATTTCGCAATCTCATTTTTATGTGTAGGAAAGAAAAACTCGCTAAAATCCAACCATTTGACATATTTATGATAATAGCTCACTCTATTGATGTTGTCATTCGAGCCAGCCAGGACACTGTATATGAAACACTTATTGTCATCGCACAAAACGTTCACTACAGCATGCTTGTCTCGCAAAAATTTGTCAAGTACTACATTTCTGCACCCGCCGCTTAAAGGTACATACCTTCACACGTGAACGTCACAGCCATCGATCCTAAAAACCACCCAACCCTAACCGTGTTTCTGAAAAGTGTCCAATTGATCAAGAATTTTACCAATGGCACTAAGTAATTCAGTATCAATAAAATCAGAAGACAACAGTCGATGCGCACCACTGCACTAATAGATGGGCATTCGTTCAGTTTCTCCATCAAAACATATTTTTTCCAAAACAACGCTGATGCAGAGCAGAAATTTAAAGTGTCCCATCTGTTCAAGTAGAGAGGAGAACAAAGTCAAAAGTTGACGTCTCACACCCTCCAAATAGTCACGGACGTCACGTGTATCGGTGGACAACGTGTACGTAAACCTTTTGAAGTACGACTTAAACGCCGACGCCTCTTCCTTGAACACTTTTGGGTCCGGTGGTCGGGCGGTGTGAGCCTCGATGCTGTGGTGAAGCAAAGCATCGTGCATTGGGAATGTACACCGGCAGACGGGGCACGTGACGAGGTGTAGCCTGGAGTGTCGTCTTAGGTTGATGTCGTTCGCGAAGGACCTATGACATATGTCACAAACGTGATTACGGCCGTGAAAAGCCCTCGCGTGACATGCCAGGAGCGCCCTCGTCCCGTACGTCCGCTCGCACTGTCCACATCAGTACACCTGGAGAATAAAAAAGAAAGAAAAACATACAATAAATGAAAATTATACAGATTTATTTAACATAAAAATAAACAGTTACACTACGAGCTTATTAACATAATCGTAAACAAATTTTTCTACGTCTGGTATATCACTTAAAAAATCAATAATTTAAGATATAATAAATACAAAAATGACAGCAAGTTTTCGTGTTAAAATCTTGAAGCTTTACAGTATTGTACCACCACCTATTTCCATCATACCTCTTCTTTAAATGTTCGAGCAAAGTACTTGTAAGAGGTAACAATCCAAAACTATCAAAGTATTCGCAGTCACCCAAAACCACCCAATGATTGCCTGGTTTGTCACATTTGTCGAGATTAATAACGAACCAACCCTTCCTTTCCGGATTGTGATTAGAAGGAACACAACCTGAAAATCACTACACAACGGACGCAATATATCGTCTATTGTTTCGTATTCATTCTGTAGAGAGTACGTTTCGTTTTTCGTCAATTTCCAACAAAGCTTCTTTTTCACCCAAAAAACACAACAGTGACGTTTTGAGCCAAGTCTGACGAAAACTTCAAGTCGACACGAACGATGCCATTGTTAACTAAAGACACATGAGTAGGATCGTTCGAGTTTCCGTTGGCCGTCAAATCGAAACAAAACAATGTCTTACCAGTCGACTTGAAATCAGCGCAAGAAATGGCCACGCCAGTGTTGTGGTACTGTATTCCTAGTCCTTCGTACAAGCGACATGTAAGCTTGCACATATTTATTATTGTCAAAATCACAAGTTAGAGGTTTCGAGTTGTGCATCACCCCGTCGACCGACAACGCCAACGAAGTTAAACCAAAATGTTCGAAAAAAAAAAAAGTCGTTTGAATAAACCCCATTGAAGGCTGCGTGTTTAGCTAATCCTATAGTAACTCGACTCGGAACGTCACCGTAGAAAATATTGTCGATCATCGCGCTGCGTGTACCTTGCAACAAAGTGTGACTTTTAAAATAAGTTTTTCTGTAAGGATATTTTGCCGAGGAAACTGTACTGAGTGTTCTGGCGTGAGCTAGTAGAATAGAGGGCGAAGGAGTAACCTTGCGAATATAGAGGGCTGCTTTTAACGGAACGATGACGGGTGAGAGGGCGGCGGTTACACCAGCGGCGTTTAAATACATGCGGAATTCAGCACGTTGAGGCACGAATCTGAATTTCAGTTCTGTATTATTTAGCAGAAGTCCTGACTGGTTTACTAAATCGTGACTGACTCGCCCTATGAGATTGACCTCAGCTCCACTCGCCGTCCTGCTCTGTCGCGTAGCATAGGGTGCAAAAAGTTAAGGATTCCAACTGCGTTTGTTTTACTTCACTACCGTAACTTAAAA
>JAHWFP010264313.1:0-37755 GCA_023313725.1 Lithobius niger
TTATATTTACTTCCATTTTTTACGCATAATTCTTTTTTCTTCTATTTTCCTTCTCAAACTTCTTATTTTGTCTTAAAATTTCCTCCCTAGATAGCTTGTGTTTCCGTAACAATGGCTGTGTTAAATAAATACGGATGCAAACCTATTTACGTTGCCTTTTGGACTTGTATGTCAGTCTTCCCACCAAAGGCCGAGGTCCTATACCGCTGAGCCATACTGACACGGCCAAAAGGAAACGTCCATAGGCAGCATTTAACAAGCACACATATATGTAAACATACAGTCCAAAAGCAACGTAAATAGGTTTGCATCTGTATTTATTTAACCCACCTTGAGCCATTGGCTTTTCCGTCCTGTATAAACAATGGCTGTGTAACAGTTGTACTGTAAAAATACAGAACAAAAAAATGGCTGGATGGAAACCCCTACTAAAATACGTAAATACGTTGAAATGTCTTATACATTCTGCAAAAGTTTACACCAGTTGTTGTGGATTCTAATACCAAAGGAAAAAGAAACTAGCGCGGCAAAAAAAATTAGTGTTTGTTAAATAGGCACACTGCCCGGGATCCCAGAATACCTTACGAAATGGGTAAGTATGCGCCAAATTGTCTACTCTGCCAACGAAGACTTTCAAGGGTCAGCACAAAATGAGGGGTGAAGGGGGGGGGGGGAGGAAGAGTTTTACTGACTTAATCATTATGATAAACTTGGTCGGTGTGTACTGAACTGCACGACCATGATTGTGCGTCTAAATTGTCCGTCTTTTGACGACATTGCGTGCGGTTGCCTAGCAACAGTCACAACGAACTAATAATTCTAGGTTCTCTTGGTAGATTGCGTCCTTCCTCTCCCCACCCGGTTGGCTGCCCACAGGCTTTCATTTTTTTTGTTGGGGGGGGGGGGGGGGGGAGGCGGTAATTTTTTTTTTTTTATTTATTTAGTTTTATATTACAGAATAGTTAGTTTTCGTTGGAAAAACTCAGTTATAATGGAGTCCTGAACACCAACATGTATCATCAAACAGACTACTTAATCTTAGTAATTAAAAGTATAGATGAATGTTTCGTCTTTAGCTGTGAGACAAGTAAGGCGAAAAATTGTATAAAAATTACGTCTTTAATACTTAGTACTGCCGTGAAATTCCCCTGGATTTAGATGGGAGTGGGAGTGTTAAAGCCAACATATGAGAAAAATCCAAAAATCGGGTGGAGGGGGGGGGGGGGTGCAAAAACCCAGCTCGCCCGGGCGCAAGACTTTAGTCTTCCCTGCTATTTTTTACCCAAAAAGGTTGGTGCTAATCTGAGGAAGCTGACATTGGTGTCCGTAACTGAAAACTTAAGGAATTAATTTCTAACAACCGATTACTGAGCAGATATTAAAAGACTAATTTGCTCTTCTGATTTTAAATGGATGAACTTTAATCTCTTAGCTTTGAACTTCTTTTCGTTTCGAACAAATTATTTTAAGTTTAATGCTATCACTGCCTGCAATAGCAATTCAACACTCATAAATTTAAATTCGAATCAAATTTCAACATTATTCAGTAAAATTAGTTGTAGTCCTCGAGTATCAAAATGTTTTTTTATTATTTTTTATTTACTTATTTATTTTTGTATGTAGTGTAGTAACCAAACGATGTCTTCAAAGACCGGTCCATTATCGTAGGGGGATGAATGTTTAAAAATGTGAAGATAGCCAAGCCGATATTGAGACAATTCAATTGCAACAATGGCTCTTTAGCCAAATTAAAGTAAGTCTCCAAGCTTACAGTGGTGCTTCTGGGATTGACAAAGCCAACGGGCCCCCAACCACCCACTTGAAAAAAAATATTACAATGCTAGAATTCGCTAAAATCGGAAGTTTTCGAAGAAGCAAAGAATTGTTCCATTGCTGTTTTGCCTTGATCTCGTGGTCTGGGCCCATACTTTCATTCATCTGATGTCCAAGTATGAATAGTGAAGTTTATATGTTTGGATTCTTTGCAGTTGCGCACCCAAGTGATAGGTCCCCCCCCCCCCCCCTGAAAGTAGAATTGGTTTAAGTAGTTGGCCACTACGGCATTCACTACAACTAAAAAATTCTAAATACAGCCTTTTTTATCGTTTCAAAGATGCTAGAATTTCTGAAAATCATTTTTTTTTTCATGGTTCCAAAGGACTTAAGCATCTCCTTCTCCTTCCATTGACACCTTTGCTCATTTTATTTTGCCCCTCACGAACAAACTTCCTTGGGGCACCGCCAATTCTTTGTAATTGCTGTTTTTCTTAGTGTGGTTCCCTGATTTTGGTCAAGAGGCCCCTGAGTTCTGCCTCTGCACCATCTGCTGAGAAAAATGTCGACACACAGACCAGGAGAAAGTGAACTTTTGGAACTAAAACAATCCTTGTCACTTTAATTTGTCATCAAATAACGCCACACATGTAAAAATTCATCACAATCTTCGTGTAACGAATTGAAACATCACCTCTTTATTCACACAAGAAATCTGAACAATGAAGTAGGGCATTTGGCGCGTGCGATGGTGTCATCAACCAGTTACCTCTATAATTTAGGTCTGGCTCGAAACGACGCTGTAATGGGGTATCCAGACAGCAATTAAGCATCATCCATCGTCCCTGATGGCCGAACACACCACCAAGCGTCACTCCGATCAAATATTTTATTTAATCGTCACACAAAAAGGCGACAAAAGAACAGGGATTGACGGATGGTGATGGCCCCCTTGCTTGGCCAATAATGAAAAAGTAAAAGAGAAAAATAAAGGAGCGCTATCGACTTTCCGTGTAACCTAGACACAAACGGTCTTTGCCCGTCACCAAACCTAACACACTATTTATCATCGATGACTTTCTTTTTTATTTGTCTTCTTTAGCTTTTTTTTAAAAGGATTTCGGCCAATTGAATTGTCAAGAATATGTGAAAAATGGTTAAATGCTAACTTGAAGCATTGTGTTTAAGTAGCGAGCCCCCAGACATCATTCTCGAAATTCAACGCGCGTGACGAGCGCAATGACAATGGCGCCTTATTTACTGCAGTTTTTTTTTTGTCTTCGACGCCCCCCCTCCTCCCCTTCAGCAAAAATCCCGACTCCCCCGCTTGTGATTTTAAACTACTGCTACTACTATTAACCAATAGGTTAAACCGCGTTGCATCACGGTTCATGCACAGTGTTCTTAAAGATACTGGAAAACGTCTCATGCGAATTTACTCGTACATGAACTTGAATATACTGAATTTGTTAACTGAAAAACATTGTAAACCCTTTTAACCCGTTTACTCTTGCTTTCTCTCATTCATTGTTAACAGACTTAAAAAAAAAACAATAAAAATAGTTCAGTAACTAAATGAGGAGAAATTAGCTGCAGTAAGTAACAAGACAAATCAACACACACCCGTTATAGCATTTGGGAAAGGCAGTGAGAACAAGTCAGCAACCATCTAGATGAAACCAAATATTTACGTCTCGTTACGAATTCATCATGAAAAAAATCCAAACGTGCACACTACTGGTTGGTGTTCACCTCATTTCTCGTATGCTACGACGGGTGTTTGCTTATTTATTGTTAGTCAAGTAGCCATTTTAAATAGTGTTGGATCTCTCGGGACCCATTTTGTTGTCCAGTACCTTGCCTGGAAAACGGTACGACAGACCACCAAATTTTAAACATTTAACACCGTTGTTTTTAACGAAGTTCAATTTAAGACTTCCAAATAACCACAGATTTTGTTGGGTGGACATTAGTGACTGGATAATTAAGGAAAATGGTCAGTTTAAGAAAATGTCAAATAAATGCGACTTTCTAAAGAATTACCAAAAAAAAAAAAAATGATTTTTTTTTCACTCAAATAGTTTTGCAAAAATATTTTTTTTTCACTGAAACCACATAACAGTTTTTT
The DNA here is from genome assembly GCA_023313725.1 of Lithobius niger. NCBI lineage: Eukaryota > Metazoa > Arthropoda > Chilopoda > Lithobiomorpha > Lithobiidae > Lithobius > Lithobius niger. Next base: position 3,902 of record JAHWFP010264313.1, read on the forward strand.
TCCTTTGCCGATCGAGCCCATTTGACATTCGTTCCTGTTTAGTTTTTATTGTCAATAGGATAAACAAACTGGGAAAATAATTATAGGCGTCGCGTTGGTGCCCGAGCCATGTATGATTTCTAAGGATTTATACATTTACAAACGTTCCACACAAAAGAAGAAAACATTCTTCGGAAGAAAATGTTCTCGATTGAATTTTCGAAAGCATTCTTTATTTATTTTTTTGTTAACTTTTCATCGTGAGTGGCCATTTGTTTGTGTTGGTGAAGGTGAAGGGCGTAACGTCGGCCAATGATTAATTTATTCACTGCTCTTGCTCCAACTTTTGGAAAATATTTTGGCATACTGGAAGTATGTCCCTCCCTTTCTTTCTTTCTCAATTTGCTCGCGTCATACTTTTACTGGGAAAGACGGACGCCAAAACATTTGGAGCTCGTGAATATTTGACGATAATTAATATTAAGGATGCCCTGAAAAGGAAAGTAGGGTTCGGCCCTAGGGAAAAATGATTCAACCTAAAGCAAAAGCTAAATGGTGATTGACGCAAGTCTGGGACAACGAGGGAGTCGGTAAATGTTCAGAACTTGAGGGTCGCTTTCGACCCACTGACCTAACATATCTGGACCGTTTTGCTTTATAGCTGTGAAGCTTACTACAGTACACATGATTGTCGGCTACGCGGGCAATCAGTTGGAACGCTATTAGAGAAGCTGAAATGAAGCTAATTCCATAAATCTCTTTTTAAAGGGTTCGTCTATCCTCATTCGCTGTAATTTACCGCTAATTATTTTATTTATTTAGCTACTAGATGAGAAAAAAAAAGGGAGGGGCGGATGTTTTGAACCATCTCTGGGGGGGGGGGGGGCGTTATAAATGTTTTGGCCCGTCAAGGGGGGTTGTCACAAAAAATACTGACTAAACTGGAGAAAAAAAGCATTTATGGACCTCAAAAATGACACTTTCAGCAGTTAAATTTCTAAAAATGCCGTACCGTAACTGAGCTTCGGGAGGGCACCCCCCCCCCCGGGTGTAAGTTTTTATAAAATTTTGACGTAGGTTTTAGTGTCATCCGGTGAATAGTTCTGTAAAACCTAGTATCTAAAAATGTTTTTGCACCACGGGATATTTGTCACGTTGATATCGTGAAGGGCAAAAGGACATGCTGACTCAAACTGCCTTCGTAGTGATAATATGAATCCCTTACCACAAAAGTAATTCTACTATCATGAATCGTGAATTTCGTTCCAAAAGTGGTTTAAAGAACACTTCTTTGTATGTTTTCAAGCCGTGACTCGTCTGCCACATGGGAACCTGTCGATGCGAAATGGTATTTTTCTCCGACATCTTTTCTCGTATTGAATACCGTATTGTGTTGGAATAGTTGCAACAAGAGGCGTTGCATAAATGTACTTGAATCTTGTTGCTGTGTATAACAAATTGCTGCCATCTGCCGGAATTCGTAAGAATTAAAGTTGGTGATCTGCTGACTCCATACAAAATTCTTAATAACTTGCTGTTTGCATTGTTGACACTTACGCTCTTTTCCAAATCGTTACCCGAACAAAATGGTTTAGTCTGTAGAAAGCATTGTATAAACATTGTATAGACACAATTAGTTCATTAAACTAGTTCCACAATATTCCACAATATTCCACTAGGTCCACAAAAAGATGTTAAATATGGATCCCAATATCTCGCTGTGCAGATTAAATTTTTGTTGGACTGTAAATGTTTAGTTCTGCATAAATTGAGAATATTTTATTTATTTTTTTATTTACCAATTTCTCTTTGTTTGTTTATTGACAGATCGTTCCCGGGTTATACATCGGGAACTTCCGGGATTCCAAAGACCCCGAACAACTCCGAGAGAACAATATAACGCATATTCTCGCCATCCACGACAATGCTCGCAAGATACACCAGGTAATGGAGCATAATTCATTTTTTAACATCTTAAGGAAATCAACAGTGAGGTCATAGTTGGACGTGAATCAATGGGGGGGGGGGGCAACTCCCCAAGCACCCGAGGTTAAGATTAAAATTGGATTTGGTAAAGTAGGTAAATAAGGCATTGATGCAAATGAAATGTGAAAATGTGCGTTTTTAAAGTTTCAGATAGTTAAAGACATTGAGTGATACTACTGAAAATGAGTTGTTTTCTATGACTGAGAGGGACTTAAAGCACCCGACGCATTTCTGCATCACTTTTAGCTGAATTCTCATTTGAGTTGACCTTAATTATTTAACACTAAGCACAATCAGATTTGCATTTGGTTTTGGGGTACCAAGAGTGAGAAAAATATGGTTATGAATAGTGTTAACAATTTGAAGACTTACGATAGGGTGTAAGTTTAAGAATACGGACCTTAGACTAGAAGCGATTTTAATAGGATGTATTAAGGGTTTTGAATAACATGACTCGTATTGCCATGAAACAACGAGCTGCGAACAAGATAGCTATCCTCGGTTAATGACTTCCAATTCGATTGGGTATTAATTGATGTGAAAACACAAAAGATTTAATCGGGATTACATTTCTATCAATTCATCCACGTAAATTGATGATTTTTATCTCTTCTTTTATGCTAGAAAAACTGCAGCATCAGTTTTTATTTTGTTTTTATTAGGACATCTAAACGTAAATTGCTTGTTGAGGCCCTGTACCTTTCTTTGTTTTCCATTTTTGCACGATAGTTGCAGTCACAGCTGTAAAGTCTTGGTTATTCTAGTATTCAGGGCAAAGACGTCCAAGCAAGAGGGGCAAAGAATTTTTTTTTGGCAAAATAAAAAAAAAATGTTTACCAGGCTCATCTTTTGACACCATCACTTCAACGTATAATAGTAGGTACTTAAAAATATCTACTTCGAAAAGTCATTGTATCTTTTAACTGTAAGGTTGCCACTGCCCTCTTAGAAAGGGATGGGGGGGCTGTTTCTGAACTCTACTGTTCCAGGGTAGAATGAGGAAATGGTTGAAAGTGAACAATTTCAGGGAAACAAGAAAATTAGAAGTTCTCACAACATGATCAAGTATTTGACGTTTCTGTGGAAGAATATTAAAATTAAGTGAGCTTACTGATTAATGATTAACAAAGGGAATTAACGATGCAAAAATTTCTAATTTTAGTATTCCATTCGTTATATTCCATTTCGAAATTGATTTTTGGACATCCCTGAGTTGTTGCACTACAACCAGTTTTTAGCTTCTTCAAGTGTTTGTTTTGGTTCTTGTGCGATGTGTTTCCATGGAAAACAACAACCATATCCTCATATAATTTGTCCTTAAAACTTATAAGACGGTGTCGTTTTTATCCCATTTTTTTTAATCTATCCTTTAATGTAGAAATGTCGTCTTTCTCGAATGTTGTAAATATCAGTTTGCATATTACATTCATTAAAACCAAGGTAATTAAGAATTTAACCTTTTTTGTGTGTGTTAAATTCGAGGAAATTTATTGTCACTAATTAACGTAGTTGACGATTTAATGGTCAAAACAGATGGTGCGTGGCCATTAATTAATAAAAATATTTGAAAGTAGATTGCAGAAGTTGAAAAAAAATGAATAAATGAAATTATTCAGCGTAAGAAACTCGCTTTGTTTTAAATTAAACACTCAAGTTTTATGTACAGAAATAAAGAAAATAGTTCTTCCGTGCAGTCGGTTGCAAAGAAGGGTCTTACAAAATGACCAACAATTGAAGTCTTTAAAGCTGACGGGCTGCATTTGCTTTGTGTATACCCCGCCCTCTGGAACCTCCCCCCCCCTTTACTCGACGTTATTCCTTTCAGACTGTTTTTACGCTAGACACTTCCCACAATTAAAACAATGCAAATACCTTAAACCAAGTTTGGTTTTTATTTGTTTTGTGATATTGTCATTAGAGGTAAGGTTAAGTGACATGCCTCCTGTTGGTATGTGTAGGGAGCGTTTGATCGCACAAGTCAATTCCGTGTAGTCGAGCGCACGCTACTAAATGCTCCATATAGATCCAGCGTCGTATCGAGTTTCTTTTCTTGTATTCCTAGCAGTGAAATTCCTGTACTACAGATTTGTGGAGGTATTGATGTTATTGGTCCCTGCGCAAAGCCCAGCCTCCCCCCCCCCCCCCACCTTCTGAATGTACACTGCCAGAGATACTCGGTTACGGTTAATTTTACCTTGTGCGCTCGTCATGCTGTGTGCTCGAATTACATACGTAGAAGTAGAAGTAACCCCCTGGAATCTACACAAGTCGGCAGTTAACGTTTGAAATTAATACCCTTTTAACTGCAACGTAGTTTTAAATGAAAATTTTTTTTTTCATAAATTTTTTTTTTTTTTTTGGGGGGGGGGGGGGGAGAGGGGAATACGTCTGCTGTCGTTTTTGACGGGTGAATATTCCGTGCATCGATGGTACACATTATTCAGCTTGTTAATGTAGCAATAATTCCCAAAATATGAAGCGCCCCAGAAACTGACTTATTCAGCAGTTTTGGAACTCGTTTTCATGACTTCTTTTCCACAAAATTATTTAAAGGAGAGACAGGTTGTCTGGTTAGTGGATTAACCTTTTCTTGGTGGAATCACCACTTTCTAAAGTCCTTTTTTGAAACTTGGTGGCAGTTTTTACACCATAATTGATTTTGGGCGAATCCTGGTTATTAGCTCAGAAGGTTATTATCTCCAGATATAGAGTTTATTTATTGAGATCTTCGTTATTTGTTAAAGCCTGCAGGTACATTAAATCCGCTCTCCCAGAGTCGTTTAACGGTTTTTTTTAGACTTTCTTGTTTCTTTATAGCTGGGCTCCATAATGGCCATGATGGCTTGTCTTACTTTGAATTAAGACAGTAATCCCCCATCATGAGGTTAATCCAACTCGTCCCTTGTTATTTGGGATTTTCACTACGTGTCTTGTCAAGGTCAAATAATTGTCCTTTTCCTGTGTTGGTCTGATGGAATCGAACTGTACAGACAGGCAACGACTTGTTCGCTAGAAAAAAAAACATCCTTTTCAACTGAGGTTTTCTGGAGACGGAGAGTGATAATTTATGGTTCCTTTTGTCCCGAATGCCCAGTTAAGGCTGGAAGAACTGAGGCCGTCCCTGCACAAGAGGAAGCTTTGCTAACCATCCATCTATGTTCAATACGAAACAACTCTGGTCGTTATGTGAATAGTGCTACAGAGGTAAAATGATCAGTGTTTCAATATTTTGCCCAAATTCGCTCAAGTAATGTTGTGTTTTAAAAGATGTAGAAAATAAGATATGCATCAATTTCATACATTACAATGACCTAGAATTGACGCACACATTTGCCCACTGCTGTAATGCAGATTCCAACAAACAAACCGATCTGTCGATACGAATTGAACTTACTCTTTTACTTGTGCATTTATTTCAAGTGTGCCGAGTTGAAAGCTTGGCGGTGATGACTTAGTCCCCAAGGATCGAAGCCTGGCCTGGATTTTTGCCTTCGTATGCAAGGGGGTTAAGGCACAAAAGCACGTTAATTGCGTCTAATAATAAAGATATAACATAATCATTTTACACGTAATTTGTATGCATTCATTCGCACAGCACCCCCCCCCCCCCCCGCCCCTCCTAATCATTATATCCTTTTGGCTCCTCTGGTAAAAGAGTAGTAAACGTTTGTAGATGGCCTCCCTGCACATTGTTAACAATCACACGTCTTAAAAATCGCAACAATTCCACGTAACGTAGTGCCACAACCCCAGCTGAAAATGGTGCTCGAGTAAAAGCCGTGCAGGAAGCCTGATACCATTTGTACCCAAACACCATGTCCTCATTTTGTTACCACCACCTGCAGTTATCAACATCTCAAAAGAGAATTTATGCATTAGATGATTTCACCGTTTTCTAACATTCATATGACCGATTTCTTCATGACATTGGTTCGTGTGACTCAAAAAAGCATTCTAGGCTTTAAGGTTTTTTTTCTTCTTTTTTGAAATTCTTCGGCTTTATTTCAGTTCTTTGCAGCCGGCCCTTTATGTATAGAAATTCCTTCTTTTTTTTGGAATCTTCTTAATGAATTCTTCATTTACGACAAAATTCCAGGAATAAACTCGTCAGACAAAGGCAAGCATGTTCGTATTCACGGTTTAGGATAAAGCTTTTTTTGCGAGGGCATAGAAATGAGTGCGGGGGGAGGTAAACGAACATGCGTGGATCCATTCGCTCGTTGGCTGGAGAGGCAGGTATTTCCGGTGCACGCGGAACAAGCTACTATTTTGCACGTGTAAAATGGAGCCTTGCTTATCGCCAACTGCTTGACGACCGGTTGGGACGCTATTAAAGTTGCATTTGCCACTTAGAGCCGACAAATGGGGAACAATTTTTGGTCTTTCATACAATGGAAAGGTCTCTTCAGAAAAATGTAGATTGAAATCCTAAGATTTGAATGTGAAAGACAGAAAGTGGTGGGAAGGTAGGGAAAGAGAATGAAGGGGGAAATTCTTGTGCGGCGTGCAGATCATCGAACGGAAGACCGTATTGTTTATACTTTTAATTTTTTTAACGAGAACACCGATTTGTAGGCAGTTGATTTGGTCAGTAAGAGATTCGAAGCGACATCTTGTTTGGCTTGGAGAAAAGGATGGTGACCATTGGGGTTTACTTTCTCATTTATGGAGATCTGTAAAGCTAACGTTGTGATCTGGGATTATTGTTCCCTGTTTTGGAAGGGTGTTGTCGTACAACAAAATATTTGATGCCATGCAGGGGGGCCCCCCCTCCCCCCAATGCAATAAGGTCCCAAGTCGAGGAGTACTGGGGATAAAATATCAAAATCGTCGAAGGTACTTTTACCGGTTACATTTTTGTACAGCCATTTTAAAAATTGCAATATTACGTGACAAAACCACAAACTAGAGCAACTCGTTGCAGACTGTGACAACACGAACGGCAAACAAGTATTTCCTGATGTCGTGGCAGGTTTTTGAACCACCAATTTCAGTGGCTGTCCACGCGTTCTGTTGTTCCCCAATAGTAAAAACAAAAAAAGGATCAACACCATGGTTTCCACAAAGAATATGGAAGGTTATGTATAATCCACTTTTAAAAGATGGTGTTGAAAGATTCCAAGTTAGTGATGGCCAGTCTTTCAGTGTAAGATTTATTCAGTGTAAGATGGACTTCGTAAAAAAAAATGCTACACAGACTCGACACTCAAAATTCCCATCCTGGTAAGGCGACCGAACCGGGCTAGCATACTGCAAGAAGGGGTGCACGAAAACCTATGTATACAAAGAAATTTAATTACTCCAAAGTTTAGTTATTACATTGTCCGTGGTCGGGATTCAGGGAAATCAATTAATTAGCTGTGTGAGATAATTTGATAATTTCTTACCATTTGACACCATTAGACGGGGAAGGCTGTGTCCAATCAAACTATAAAATTTGGTGATTAAAGAGCCGATTTGCAAATCAAATGAGAATCAATGAAACAGCTTTTCCCCTCACTTGTCCCTCACGTTTGGCGATACTATCGGGGACCATTGTGTCCCTGGTAGGTCTAACCTTGGTGGTAAGGCATTCGTGATCCCAACCCAATACCATCTACTCTTCCTCTGTAGCGAGGCCATTGTCTTCGTTTTAAACTCTTGAAGTCCTAAACTTCTGTAATTTTAAAATTTTTTGTTTTAACTTCGGATGGCAGTTAGTGACCACCAGGTTTTTGCCTTTCCGGTTGCGTTTGCAACGAACTTATTATTATTACTTAGAATAACTTTTCGATAATTGTCATACAGTGCTTCATAATTCTCTTATTTCCTTTCGATTATTTTTTAATATTGTTTTGAAATTGAATGAAATGGCCTCACCGCCAACTTTTAAAACTTCCATTCAGCCTACTGCTCTTCTGTTGTAATTCAAGTTGTGAATGTCAGTTAGACCCAACAAATAGGAAACAAGCTTTCGTCTTTTGGGCATACAAAAACGAGTTTATTTCTTAAATTTTAATCCTGAAATTCTTGATCTATGGGGAACTGAAAATTTCCAAGTAGGTCACTGTTGTTTAATTGGAGATATCCTAATTGAAAAATTGGCGTGGACCGTGGACAGCAAACGTGCCCACAAAAACATGAAATGAAGTCACATTTTTGCCCTATTTTTAAGGCTTCATTAAATTGGCTTCATTAAATTTCCAAAGGATGTGTTTGATGTTCTTTTTAACTACTTGCAGCGCCAAGGCGAGTTAGAAATGTCTTCTTCTGAGAAACTAATGTATCGCCACACTAAACAGCTCATCGTTTTGAAACTCTAATTAAAAACCGAGATGTCGTACCGGAAAACCCGCATTGAATTTCGAGCATGTAGCCCAATGCAGTCAGTCCCCCTCTGCCTCACTATTAATTTGGCGCCAAGCGAATGAAAGCTCCCCCTTACGACACAGACGGTTGGCTTTGCTGCCTAACAGCTTTTGACTCCAATTGGAGTGGAAGTCGGTTTCGGTTGCCCGGCATCTCCAAGTGAAGACCCACGAAAGGAAAGGGAATAGAGGGAATAGATTCGGAAGAAGCATACAATTAATTATTGCTGTAAAACTGGCCAAACCATGATACTTGTAGTGTAACGAAAAGCTTGTAAATGTTTACACTTCCATTGGAGTTGTAAGTTGCAATATTCCCTTAACGCAATGCAAGACAATTCAACATTGTCAGAATTTCATTTCACGTAGGCAATGCTTGTAGGGTTAGGCTATGAGGTCGGGCGTGGACTAGCCTGAAACTCAAATGTCTACCAAGTCGGCTTTGTCTTCAAGGACAGAATTTGTTATTCTACCGGCACTTCCGGTGCTTGAACCAATCAGACTCCTCCTTCGTGCCACTCGTGATATTACTGGAATGAAGTTGATGGCATTCCGTTTGGTGCAATGGCTTTTTGCGGGGAACACGCGACATAATCACATCGGGCAGCTTTACCTCTTACTGTTTATCGGCATGGCCCCTAACAAACGGGCAACAACTAACACGCAACACAGTACCTTGTGCAGAAGACAGTTGAATGTAACAGTTAGTAGCAGCAAACGGACTACTGACAAATTACACTGCTACCTGATTGGTTATCTCCTCCTCGGACTACATTTCGTAAACTGACAGAAACTAATTCAACAAAACAAGATTTAGCACTTTGCTTACACGCAACTACGCAACGTAAGCTGGTTTTCGCAACTCAGGTTCTCTTTCGTACAGTCTATATTTTCGTGGAAAAGTAAGACACAGATTATGGCACTGAATGCCTTGTCCCTCTCTAACTGCTACTTGTATGTCTTGGCTATAAAGGGAGACATGCCGCGGGAGTCGCCAATAATGGTTGTCGTTGCTCTTCGTACACGCCCTAAAAGAAAAAAAAGGCTTTCATGTTGATTTCATGTTGACACTGTGCACAATATTCTTCACTACGTTTTTCATGTCGCAAAACGAATAACGGTTTTTTTTGTCCACTCCCTCGAGCGTAATTTGGCACGATAAATAAAGGAAATAGTTGCGCCGTGATTTGAGGCTTTATTGATTAGCGATACTGTCAGCTGCTTTAATGATCTTTACTCAGCGTTTATGCCTGTCCGCTCATGAATTGATAACGTGTTTGCATCAGACAGCAGGAAACAGACATCTCTTAAAGTGGTCACTTGGCTCGATTGAAATTTAATTATTAACTAAACAAACTACGCATGTTGGACCAATTAGAAAAAAAAATCACTTCAGAATCATTTGCACGTTTTTTAAAATTTTTATTATTTCGAATTAGTAGAACTAATAGTGGCTGAATGGAAATGGTTAAAGTATGCGACCAGAGCTTTGTCAGTAACAGGAAAGCGCCCCGCCCCCCCTGCCCCGTGACGAAGTCAGGATAACGTGAGAGAAATACAAGATCTTTTCAGCAGCCATGACAATTATTTGTCCTTTCCATAATGACTGGTTACCCGGTTTTTATTTCCCTGCTTTCCCTTGCTTTACTTATTTTCAGTCGCTTGGATGTTAATGTTACACATGCTATTGTTTTTTTCATTTTACTTTTATTCACTTGACATGAATGCAGAATTCATTTATAAAACGTTTAAGAGTAAATTAGGAATAGGCCACCTTTATGCACCTTGTATGACGTGACCCGGTTTCGAACCAGATCACTGCCATACCACCTTTACCGATATGGCCACTGGTCTACTGATTTTTAATCACCGACTCACTGATAAGCCAGTGGATGAGTGGCCATATCGGTAAAGACGATAATGGCATAGGACGTATCTGGGTTACGTCATTTGAATGACTAAGGGTGCCTACGTTATTTCTAGTGTAAGATTTTAGCTTATGGCTTATTTACAGCGATTTGTATCTGTTTAGTTATACAACTTTCATGTCGAGCATTTAATTGGTGTCGATGTGGTGGGGGGTCGTCTCGTCTCAATACATTCTCTTAACATCTCAGTCTTTCTTTCGTGGGGATTTGGATTCTACAGTGAACAAGTGGAGGTTTTGCCATTTTATGGAAATTACTTATGTTGTTGTTATATAAACGGTGGTTTGGTTCTGAATAGCTCATTTACTTGATAAAAATTCGTCCCACTTTCTTGTAAGCTGTGGAATTTTTTTGTTTGTGCGTTTAATCATTCATTTAATCAATAGCTCGTAAAAAGCCGCTGTCGCGAGTATCAAAACTAAAATAGCCTAGGCATTTCTTGTATTAGCCCTATGAACCAAAAATGTCTTCACTTACCATCGTTTTGTGTATGGGTTTGGTTTTTTTTGTCTTGCTTTTTTTTTGGGGGGGGGGGGGAGGGGGCCGGGGGGCGGGGAAAGGGAATGGAAAAGAGGCGTTTCTACTTTACCAGGCAAACGCTTCACTTTCAGAGAGAACATATAGATCAACTCATTGTGGAGATGTATGACAAATTCATTGTGAATTCCGAGTGGGTCTATAATTATTTTCTTTATGGCAGTCAGCTCCATTCAGGAATGCCCACCTTGAAATGAAAAGCCGTCAGCTGATCTCGCGCAGAAGTGTCTGCAGATTCCCCCTTCCAATGGTTGAGAGAGAGAGAGAGAGAGAGAGCATGCGTCATACGACGAAAGCCAATCGATTTTGAGCATTAAAGTAGAGATGACGCGTTCTTCCTAACAGGTTGAATTGCACGTGCGGAGGAATGTAAATCAGAACAAGCGATGAAAGAGCTTTTCACATTTTAAATACTGAATTAGCATTACAAAGCCCTCCCTTCTCGTCTTCTCAAGTAAATTAAAACCGTTAGTGACAATAAGAGCCCTACCTCTCTCTCCCACATCAAGCCCACAATTGGTGTTACTCTCTGCGTTCACATGTGTCGTATCAAGAGACACGATGTTATGGGATAGCTTGCTGGTGGTAGGAAAGGAAATTTTGACCACAGCAACGAAAATTAAACACTAAAAATAGTTTAGCTGCGTTATACTGGAGAGAGCATCCCTTGCTCCCCACACAGTAGAAGTTGGGCCATACCTGATCTTTCTGTCACACTGTCGGGCCTTCACAAGGCTTAGCTGCCCCGTCACAATGACTAAGTCCTCTAGGTACGCTATCTAGGTTCTACCGCCACCACCACGCCTTGAAGGAGAAATAGACCTAATTCCATAGTCAAACCAATTTAACGGCTGGGCCAAGGAAATAATTTAACACTATAAATTTACAGTCCTAACTTCACTTGGAAAATATTGCATCAAACTGCACTGGTTGCACTGATACCATGTAGTACAGTTTTCCTGTGACTCTACCAGTTTCACACCAGAAACCGCCACTTAGTCTACGCCTGCACTAAGCTACGCACTAACAACAGAACTAGTGCTATTACTGCCAGTATGTTAGCGTACTACAACATTCCACGCCTTACTAATCGCACAGTAAGGTGAAGCTACATTTTACCAGACCACAGCATGAGGATTTGAAGTTCAATGTTCGGCACCAACGGTTTGCTCGGGTATGGCGTGATTGGTAAACCTCTAACACGTGAGTTTAACGTCCATTAATCACCACAACCAATGAAAGACAAATGCAGCTAACAGCCACAAGGTTCATTCAATAAATCAGTTAGACAGCTTTAACGGTATTCTGTCTGGAAGACTCACGGTGTGTTTGCCCTACCCAAGTTAGCAACATGATGTATCCGTCAGAGCGGTCAGAGCATTCGCTGATAACGGAATTTATTTAAAAGAACTACTAGGAGAAACAACTATTTAGGAGAACGACCCAGTTGAAGCAACGAATAAATAGATGTAAGGCTGATACATCAGTAAGGTTGAAGTATACGTAGGTAACGCAGAAGTCAAGTGGTGTGTGCCTATGCATGCTACATTTGGCAAGGTTTCATTATGTATGGACTTCGTTTTATTGAGATAATGTGACTGGGTTTCGAACCAACGAACTCAGACATCCCCGACATCGGAGCCACCTCTCCAAGGCCGTTTTTTTTAGTGTATTTTTTCTTTTTGTTTTCTTTGACCCTGTTTAATATGCAGTAATTTGTTTATCAATTTAAAAATCTGGTTGAATAAAACTCGTTGAAGGCATTTATAAAAAGATGGTAGGTGATATCATCCATGAACCATTTTTAGAAAAAAAAATTGACCAATCATTCGCCTTTTGTTTTATTACAGGATAAAGAATATCTCTGTATTCTAGCATCGGATTCGCCGGGACAAAACCTCACTCAATTTTTCTACGCTTGTAACGACTTCATTCACTGTGCACGCCTCAATGGTGGATGTGTCCTCATCCATTGGTAAGTAAGGAAAGGAAGGACAAAACAACGATTTACTTAAATTCACATTTTCATTCTGGCCTTGCACATTTCTGTAGTAAGAAATTAGTCGAAGAGAAATGTTTCTTAGTTTGATGATGGTCATGGATGAAAGTTAAAGCTGACGAATTTTATATAAATGTCTTAAAAACTTCTGATGCACCAGGCAACCTCCTTAGAGTCGGGTTAGCACGGTTGCGTCATGTGCCGGAGGTCTTGGGTTCAAGCCTGGCCTTGTGCCAACCCTGTACATTTGGAAAAAGAAGGGCCCCGAGTGCACTCTTACTCGTGTCCATCGTTACATGTGAAAGACCCTATGAAAACTGTCCCTCTCCATCCTGATATAAACTTCGAAGTTGAAAAAAGATGTTAATTGGATTATTCTGTACTGAATATTGGCATGTTGTGATCCTTGAGTGCCAAAAACCAAAATAACCCTTTAATTCCATTGGTAGCTAATGTTGTTTAACAATGAAATCAACAAATATCTCGTTCTGGTGCAAGAATTTGCTTATAAGATGGCAGTGCTGACATTAATTGGAAGCTACAACCCAATCAAATAACCCTTCAAAATTTCTAACATAATTTTCCGTCTTCAGTCAGCTATTTTGTGAAGTAATGTTAAGAAATACAAGCAAACAAATGGAATGACAAGTTGATGACTTTGGGATATAATAGGAGCTGCCATGTATTGGAAATTTTGTCGAAATTGATTGCATAAAATGTTGCAAGCAACAGGATCACTCGTCTGTTTGTAGGTGTATAAAGAGATCAACTAGTAGAAAAGCAAATTAAGTATTTTATTTCGTCATTAAAAATGTCTATTACTTACCATCCTTCGTCACCATGCTACTTCAAATACACATTGTCATTTTGCAGTATCTCCTTTCTCCTTGGTAACTTGCATGGTGACGGTTTTGTTTTGTGCGTGTATCTGGCTTGACGCTGCCTTTTTGTTGCTAGGAAACCTCCATAGCAATTTAATACCAGAGCAGTGATTAAGTAGTGAATGTGCACAACAGCTGTCTGGTCATTATACCACCCCAGATTGGTACATGTATTGTTATCCAAACGATGGATTGCTGTCTCGTTAAAAGTACCAAGTTTGACATTAGACAACTTTTCCTAACTTTTCTTTTTATCTGTTCCATAACGATGGCCATTCAAGCTGTACCAGTCAAGCACAGCGATTGTTTGTGGGACAACATTGACCAACAGCTGACCGATGACCTAAGGGACATGGAGCAAGAAGACCATGCCTCTTAGGTCATCACGTGACAGTGCAAGAATTACGTTAAATGAACTGTACTGACCGCTACGATTAAATTGTTCCAAAAGTGTGCCATTATAAGACAGTCGCGTAGCCATTGCAAAGTCGTGATACACCGTCATCTGTTTAAGAAATCTTTTATTAAATTATGCAACACCTCAAGTTAACACGTCAAATTCTAAAGTAGGAGACCAAATGTTTGGCACTAACATTCAGGAACTTGATGGGCATACTTACCAACCTAAAAAAATTATTATTATTAAAAATCTTAGAATCACTATCGATTTTACCAAAGGACAAGATAAACCTACATACATGTGGTGTCATTAACACGCTAGTCTCTCAGTAAAGGTGTATGTACGGAAGGTTTAGTTTGTTCATAACTCTGCCAACCAAAATACCAGGACTAAATGCCATGTTTTTGATTTTAGTGTACAACTTTCCAATTTACACCAACAATCTAAGATGTTTCCCAAAAAAGTTAGTAGCACGATTACCTTTATGATTCTGTCAAGATCGATAACTCTTAATTCATCATTCTTGTTGTCGTTACTACTATTAGAAGAAAGATAAATCCAAGACCAGAGAGACTTGAAGATGATTCTTAACTTATTGCAGTATCCTTCAACATTTCAAGGCATGTATTTATCAGTCTGGAGATAAATGACTGGGTGAAAATAACAGTTTATATTATTTCACAAAACCATCATGTAGCAAATTACTGTGAAACAGATAAAAGTCCAACTAATGTGTCAAAGACTATTAAATGTGTTTTTAACAATGCAGACTGCCTCAAGCGTAATTGCTAGCGACATTAAAGATGTGACGTAGAGTTTTGTAATTATCACATTTGGAACCCATGCTTGAAATATTACAGTAGATATTTAGTAAGTTGTATCATGTCAGGCTGGCTGCCTTACGCAGTAGACAATGTAAGAGGTAAATTTTCAGTCCTTGTAAGGTCTCTAAATAAAGATTATAAAAAACTTGTTTCAGAGTTCTATGTCGGCAGAAGGAATAAAAGTCATTGTTTGCTGACTATCGAAAGTGTGAGGAGAGCAAAATAATAAATGTAGAAAATTATTGAAATGTTTGCAACACGTAAAGCTTGTCGAAAACGTCCATTAAAATTCAAAGTAATGTACTGTAGCCTTCATTGTGTTTCTTTAAAATAATTTATAAGGTAGTTGGCCACAAAAAATAAATACCCCGGTTCTCATAAGTGTATAAGCAACTACCTCAAATGTGGGTGGGCGACTTTTGTCTTCTGAACAGCCGTACCGGCTGAAAAGACTATTGCAACGAATTTGTCCGTCTGCCCGCCCATCGCTTTTTTCAACTTCGCAATGGTACCAGATAGAGACGACCACGGTTTACAACATTAGATTCAGTGTCAACAATTAGTTAAATAACATGGCAAATTAAAACGTCGTTACTTCCTTATAGCTAGTAGACTTCTTCAACGTAACTAAATTAAATAATAACATTTGATAGTCGAATTGAAATCCTAAGGTTAATGCAACGCAATGCCTAATCCTAAATAGTCTCGTCGCATTGTTGCATGAATGAAAGGCTTGCCATCGAACCAACTTCTGCATTAGGCCAATCTGTTACTTACGAAATTGAAACTGCAGTTTAAAAAAATTAGGCCTAAAATCACGTTAACACGGCAACATCAAGCTGCTACGACTTGCTGTTGGCTTCATCAACAGCATCTCTTCCGTCACTTCCCTACTACCACTGATCTACACAGGCTATCTTGTGCGTTACGTTGTAACACGTGTTGCAAAAATGAATAGGCGTACTATACAATCCAAATCTCAGTTATCTGCTACTTATGAAATTAAAGCTGCAGGTAAAAATTAGGTCTAAAAGCTGACAATTACGCCTAAAATGTAATACGCTCAAAAGTTAACACATTTTTAACCGGCAATTCTGATGGTTACAGCTTTCAGATTATAATGACAGAGATAGCTGTTGCAATGCGTGATAGAGGTATGCGCATCACCATTGGTAGTGGTGGAAGTGTATAGAAGACCGGTTGCAACTAGGTAGTCGCTGTAGCAGCTTATTTTATTTTATTTTTAATCTCTTAAAGTCTAACATGGTGTGCTTGTTTTTGATTTTTTTTTCAATATTGATTCTGTTTATACGTAATTATATAGTAGAGTAGCCTGAAGTAGCTGAAGTAGCCTGAAACAGTGCCATTATAAAATTTTGTTTAAAAAACTTTATAGACCCTAACTGATGCGCTTTTCTAATGCTTTAAAATGTAACAGAAAATAATGTTCATGCAGTGAAGCAGTGATGCAGTCAAACACTAAGATCCTAAAATACGGTTTGATCCAAATCCTACCCTCTCACGCAGGTCGGTTCCGCCTCATAAGTTTTAACCAGTAACCCAGACTAGTTTTGCTGTACTGCCGTGCCTGCTTTAGAAAGGATAAATGGCATCCTGGCTCCAGCACCCTGTCCAGGTTTACACTGCAAGATGCTTCTATCGACAGAATGATATACGATAAAATTGACTCGGCTGCATTGCGGGTGAACTGAAAAGCCAAATAATTTTTTTTTATGTTTTATTTGTTGAACAATAAAAAAATGGGGTTACGGGATCCTAAATTATTGATGCAGTTGCTTATGAAAACCAAGTTATTTATTTTCCGTGGCCGTATGTCATTTGTACGAATTAAAAAAACTGGCTCCTAAGATCTTAGGCATACATTACTGTATGTGTTTGTTGAAAAATGTTTATTTTCCGTGGCCGGTGGTTCTAACAAGAGATTTTGCAAATGGGGGTTAGCGTAAGTTTACCAGAATTTTAAAACTTATTTCATTTTAGTTACATCTTTTTTATCTGTTATAGTTTAGCGGGTGTGTCGAGGAGTGTGACTGTTGCTGTTGCTTACCTCATGGCTGTGACAACACTCAATTGGCGAGAAGCGCTGAATGCCGTCCGAGGTGCTCGCAGCGTGGCCAATCCCAACTTTGGCTTCCAGCGACAGTTACACGACTATGAAGTGGATAAGTTGGCTGACGTATGTATAAATAAAACCAATAAATTATTTACTAATTTATTTGAAAGGTTGTCTCGGTTAACATGAACAGCCACGTGGAGGTTGCTAATTCTAAGCTATCTGCATTCATCATTACAATCAGGATTTACTGAATTCCTCAGCATCTTTCTTCGAGCTTTATTTAGCTATGTGATACAAATATTTGATGTTGTAAGGGGTGTCACAATATCAAATTGTGCCAGCTGTCTTGCACTTGCATAACGATATTATTACCGTTAATCGTCATCTCTACATCACATGCAAATCACCGTCTCACAGAAACAGCAGCCACGCTCAGAATGAGAACGCATAGCACCATCTGTTATCAGTTATGATGACCATTGCATACAAACCTCAAAGCCACCTGAGAAATAGTTTGCGAGCGCCATTTTCTGAAATTTTGATAAAGGTCAGTTATGGGAACACACAGCAACAAGTCACCACATTTACCAAGCAGATGCTGTCCTTAGATGGTTTGCCAGCTGGTTTCCATAAATGGGCTTGGCCACGTATTTTGAATTGCGCTTGTCTACGGTTGGCATAACTTGGAAGCCTCTGACCACTAAAGTGTACGGCTGGCTGTGTTTGGGTTCCTACAAAACCATCAAATGTTTTGTCGTTTGTAGTTGAACAACTTTGCCTTTTTGCTGAGACGTAGATCTCAGTACTGTCTTGTATAATCACTGAACTTATGATCGGGATGAGGTTTTTCCACTGGTATACATTTAAGTGTCCCTTTTTCCCTTTAGGTGGGTTTCAATTGCTTTCACATGGGCGTTACCTGAACAAAGGATTATAAGAGGATTTGAGCCTTTAAGAACGTTATAAGTTCGGATTACACAGCCTACCAAGAATTAAGAAAAAAAAAACATGCAAATGAAGATGTATCTTCTTTCTTCATTAAACAGTATCTTCACCATTGCCAGGCAATTCTTTACTTTCTCAGGAAGTTTTCAACAAGCAGGTTTTCTTGACCAAAACCAGTTTACCCTCATCTCAATCGGAGATAACGAGTAAATATTTTGTCTGTGCTAAGAAAGACTAACATTCTTGGTAATACCGCCAATATCCAGAATAAAACAGTTTGTGTACGCAGGATAGGTTTCATCCAGTAAACAATCAAGCAGCTAGTGTCAACTAGATCTTGAACCAGTCAAATGTTACATACAACCTCTGATAATCAATAATTGTGTCATGATGAAAAACCAGGTGGCATTGCTTTGCAGCTGTCAAGTAGTGTCATTTCGTAAAGAAATGACAGTAATCTATGGGTACTGAAATCTATTCTCACTCTACTGCCGTGGAAGAACACCAAAGGTACTTTTTCATCATAATATGTAACGAGGAGCTTATAACTGTATACACATCTGTAAGACGTTGGAGTAGCCGTTTTGTAACTCTCTCTCTCTGTATTTCACAACTTGTGACCAAGGTCGTCTGGGAGAGAAGCTAGAGATTTTGCTTCCTGCCTCCCGGCCAGCTGTATGGTAAGGCATTATGAGTGACTAACTGGCATCACTGTACAATTGGTTTATTAAGTGGGATGTGACCTGTACTCAAACAGTAAGCTAAGAGACAGACTAGGGACCATTGTCCACAATGGGGGGGATTGAGGTTTAATGGCGCATCGATTGCCAGGTCATTAGCATCAATATCAGTTGCAGTGCAGTGGTCCGGGTTGCCACTGCACCATGCGTTATAGATATGTTAAACAAACCCTAAATGCAGATCTTACAGATCTGTACCTCCTGCTTTAGACTTATCGCCTAATTGACACGCTATGTCTCGCAGAAGACAGAAACAGCGACGAACATCATCAAGATGGTGTCAATCAACAAGCAACTGTCGGACCACAATGGCAATAACAAATTTGATCCCCTGGTATAGGGGGTGGGGGACAATTCCACACATTCCCTAATCCTGCTTTCTGGATTCTTTCATCGTTTTCGTTTTGAAAATAGAACATTTAACAGGGTTCAGACAAAACCTGGAGAACCTGGAAATCTCTGTGAAAATGAAAATAGAGCCAAAATCGCAGGGAAATTTCAGGGAAAACAAGAATTTCTTTGAAAATCAGGGAAAAAACAGCGAAATTTGAAAAATTTCTTTTGTGTCTGATCTGTAAGTTTCATTGAATTAGCAGATCAGAAACAAACTCCTAGACTAGTAGCAAATATTTTAAATTGCTTTAATATGTCAAAGTATTTTAGATATTACTTCAATAAACCAAATCTTAGGCTGGTACAGTATTTGTGATGAAAATGTCCCTTCTGGACTAATCTCTAAACAACTATTTATCTGGGATGTTGGATTATATTCGTACAAATGTTAATAAAAACATTTGCTACTGCCTGTTTTCCTAACTAAACATCTCGTAAACACCTATTAATTGCCATTGGATGCACCTTGAAAACCTGGAAATGTCAGAGAAATTGAGAATTAAAATATTGTCTGAACCCTGTTTAATTATAACACTAGCGACTGTAATAAGCAATCAAGAGTTTTCATCAGCTTGTTAAGCACAGTCTGACAAACAAAAGAAGAAAATGATGCTCCCCAAACTGGTTGATCTCAGCCGACAATTGCCACCTACCGTTCTTGTTGCTTGGGAGGCTATGTTTGTTTTTAAACCTATCCAGTTTCAAAAAAGGATATATTCAATGACACAACACAAGTTGTAAATGTAGGGGAAAAAAGATTAATTTTCTCTTCATACTCCATACTTTATATGTAATACGGCTTGAAGTGTTCCGAGTCATGAGAACTTTTTCAATTACGAAATGGGAACTGATACTGCTTCCAATGACCGGTAAAGGAATTACTGACTGTTCTCCTAACGCCAGCTCCTGGAATACCAGAGGGACTGGCTTTAAAGTTACAAAAGAATGACTAAGGAAGTGATGCAAATTAATTGTTTTATCTTTCTACGTATTTTAAGGCTAATGTAAATTGTGTTATTCATTTTCAGGAGCGCAAGAGGTTAAGGGAAAAATACCCACGTAACCCGTTTTCCGACGAAGAAGATTGCCGGAAACTTGTGCTAGTGTATCACAACGCAAGTAGAGTGGCCGACCAGTGCGAGGCCTCCTGTCCACGTCCTCAGCATCACATGATGTCCTCTCACGCTTATCGGCTTCAAGCTAGGCGCACGTCCAAGGAGCGCTCGAGCCGACCCCAGAGTCCTGCCCGCCAAACCCGCTCACAAAGCAGGGATCGAACCGAGAACTATCGGCCTCCCTGACACGGGGCCCCCCCTCCGACACCTCCTAAGAGCCCCTCCGCGACCAGTTCTCCTTCCACCACTCCCATCCCTATGCACTCTCGACCGCAGGGATACCTTGGAACATACTCTCGCTACCAAGTGCAGCCCACCGACACTCCGCTGTCTCCGGTTCCTTTGAAGCCACGTGGGCGCACAGCCGACGCAGTGAGTGCCGGCAGCAGCTCACGCAGTAGTAGCAGAAGCCGACCGGCATCCGAAGGCAAGGAAAATAAAGACAAGAATAAAAAAAAGGAGGACAAGAAAGATTCCTAGTGGCGTTGTGGTTAGAAGAAGGTGTAGGAATAAATATGAAACGCATTTAAACGGGGACCAAGATAAACTAGCAGCCATGATGACAAGTTTGGGTTATTGCTTGTTCATAATTTTAAAACTGACTCGTTTAAACTTGTGGACAAGAATCAAAACATGTCTTACACCTTAATTTCACATGTGGCACACATAAGTGTGATAATTTTGTGTACACACTGCAAACAGAATGCTCAAACAGTTACATTATTTCCTCATGTGTCCAAAAATACAGTCTTGGATTATTTATATGTCGATTCTTTCATAAACAGGGATTCTAACAATTATATATGCCTTACAGCTTTTAATTTTTGTCCTTCTCAATGCAGTGAGGCTAAATGCGCAGAAAGCAGTGTAGAATCTGGTAACTCAACAAATTTCATTTTATCAGCATTGGCAGCCAATTAATTTTTTTTAAGTGTTAACTACCTTTGAAGTAGACCATCAGAAATCATGCAATTTACAGTATGTATGTACTGTTGTTTCAGAATTAGTAATAAGTTATCATATTTGGGTAGCATTATGTCATCACAAACAGATGTACATTTTTGGACTCCGGCCGTTATCACATTATTATACTCCGTTACAGACTGTAAATATTTTGGACACATCAGCTGTGACAAAACACCGGAATGGCTACACACAAAAAATAGCACATTTGTCGGCATATTTTGTTGCTGGCTGCTAGTATGTCTTTGTTCCAGAGTCAATCACAGCTAAAATTATACATTACTGTACAATAGTGTTAGGCTTGCTGCCACTTTTAGTCTATTGTCTACAAAACATACATTTCTAACTTTATCTATGCTTTAAGATGGATCTATGTGTTGTGCATGAGCATAAATTCCATTTGGTAATTAATCTGAGAGAGACCAGCGCTTTAAAACAGGATGGTAACACTGTTGGGTGAAAAATTAATTGACAAAAAAAATTTTGAGCCGTTTTAGGAGTTCATTTTGTCCACAATCAAGGGCACCATAACTAACCTTGGCCACAAATTTACTTTTGTGCTTTTTGGTAAAGATGAACGATCTACTTTTAGAAACGGAAGATTCCTTTACCCAAGAAAAAGAAAAAAATGAAATTACCATTCTCACAGATCAAGTCTTAATTTCAGCTTTGTTGTGGCCCTAACACTACAGATATACTGCAGCTGTGATTGGTTCTTAATTCCACAGGAAAGGAAGCTGCACGGGAAAGTGTAGTGCCGTGTCGTGTCACCAGTGCCAGCTTATCAATGTGTTTCTGTGCAAGTGTGTGTGCGTGCGTGCGTGTGTTTACAACAATGTTTTGATATTGGGAATGAGTAGGTGACAATTCCCTTCAACAGCTTCACCCGTACGACTGGTGCCTGGTTGGGAGAGTTGTGTGTTGCTTAACCAGTTTTCTTAAAGTGTTGTGGAATGATCTAACGAGGTGCCTCAGGGGAAAAAACTATATTCAAGTTTGCTCCTGTTAAATGGGCAGTCTGCAACTTGGCATTTTGCGTGCAGATTCTATTGGGGTCGCAACGCAACAACCACATGCCTGGTAGCATGTTCACCTAGTAAATTATACATATGTAAATGAAAAAAAATGCTTATAAAAACTGTTTCGATTTTCAAATTTTTATATTTTATACCTCTTTGTATAAAGAGATCTGTTAAATGCTTCAGGTGTTAGTTATCATAATAATGAAACTTTATTGATTAAGAGAATGTAGGCATTTAGCCGTGATACCTATTATCCATCCCAATCAATCAATACTGTGTCAATAGAAACAGATCCAATCACTGTTAATCAGTCAATAGGATTACATGTAATGATGAAATAATCTTTCACATTTAATGATACAAATAACTATAAGTACGTACAGCAAATAACTTTACCCCAACTGATCCCCCAGTAAAACCCAGTACTGTGATGACGATTCTATAGTTGTGTGCGTAGAATTACAAGTTAATGATTCACTACTTGGTAATGTTTTTTTACAGCACACATTAGCGTGATCATAACCAATCTTTGAACTTGTATTTATTCAATATGATGAAATGAGAATTAGTTCCTTGCAACCCTCCTTACGTAGCTAAGCACAATCCAAATGAGTTAGGAATTGCTCGCTTTGACGAGCTATTTGTCTATAAACAGCTGTCAACTATTCTTCTCCCAAGTGATTCTATGTAATGGAGTCACCATCCAAATTATTTTTTGAAGAGGTTTTTTACATGTCCAATTACCTCTTTTAGTTTGCAGTTATTCAAATCTATTTACTAAAACTTTATACTTTAGTTGTGCTCACTTGGCAGCCGAATCATCATTAGGAAATTACTGAATGGGCGTAAACATTTTATTATGGCGTATATGATTTTAATTTGCCAAAATGGGTTATTAGTGAAAAACAGGGTTTGCACAAACAAAAATTCAAAAACATTCAAAGGACTTTTTCCAAAACCAATATGATTATTTCAAGGACTTTTCCAAGCTCAATACTATATTTTTTCCCATTGGTCATTATAATCAATAAATTTTCTCAAAGCTGTGCAGCTTCAAGTAGGGCCCAGTTTTACTGTTGAAGAGTCAACATGTCTCTAATTAGGTCAGTTGCCTTGGCTCGAATTTCATCAGGCAGGGTGGGGAGTTTCACCAGGGAACGTTCGTTTCCTTCGGGTTTTTTTTTTCCCAGACTGTTCTTTCTACAGTTTTTTTTGCCTAGATTCATTTTAATAGCCTACTAAACAACTGTTAAAACACGTGGAGCCATAAAATTTAAGAGAGCTACGCAACGGTTTACACCAAACAAGCAAGTTATCTTTCTCAAAACTAGGGCATTATTTTAAATTCAGGGAAGGACTTCCATGAATGTAGCTAACAATTTCAAGGAATTAAAAACCTCGATTTTTTTTTTTAACAAATTCAAAAACTTTCAATGACTTCCAGCACCTTGTGCCAACCCTGGAACAAAACTTGCATTTGATTATTTAAAGTATTGTTGGAAAAATCATCATCTAAAAGTGGGAAACATTGACCCATTTTAACTGACGAACTCAATCACCAGTTTCAACAATTTAATTCTTTGGCAGCAACTGATTCACTACAAGTCTCTGAACAGATTTTAAAATCTATTTGTGAGCATAGCTATACCACGCGCCATGGCTGTTTGCTGTGACGTACATATCACGTGACTGGGCTAGTCCAATCAGACGGCCAAACAGCCGTAGTTCTCAATCGTCATTGGCTAACTCATGGTGACGTCACGGCAAACAGCCATTGCGCATGGTTTAGATGGAATGAAGCAGAGGAGAGATAGGAAAAGCTTGTGACGCTGGGTCAGTTCCCATTCCAAAGCCCATTTCTTTGGCTTTGGGCCTCCAACAACCAAAACTACTTTAGGGCAAATAGAAAAATCTTTGTTTTACAAGAGCGCCCGCGTCTCTAAAAAATCGTGCGCGTAAATTTTTTTTATGACTTCGATACCCTTTCGAAACAAACAGGTTGCATGAGATCGACCAACAATAGACAGAAACATCTATCCGTTGTGTAAAGCTTGTTTTATGTCCATTTTTGAAGAAAATGAGATATTAGAGTAAATACGACACTTAGTCCTATTTTAAGCTATCTCGCGTGTTAGTTTTATAAATTCGCCACCAGAGGGCTCTGTACACAAAAACACTTTGGTCTATCTCCAAGCCAGCAAGTAAACTCTTGGAATTATAGTGTTCTAACAGCCACGTCAGCCAATCAGAGAACGTTCCTAATTGGATATAGATTAAAATAATTCTGAACTTTTCACACAGAAAGAGTTTTATTGCAGTGCGACTACCCTCGAGTGTTTTTTTTGGACTTTATTTTGAATAAATGAATATTTAATTTATATTTAATTTTTTTAATGACTATACTGTCCTGTAGCTGTGATAAATTGCATAAAAATAAATAACAAAATTTAAATTTTAAACAAAGGCTGATATAATACTTTTGTTTGTTTGTTTATTATAATGAATAATTTGTCTGCACTGTAAATATTATTACGGTTGCACACTAGGGTATAATAGTAATGCTTTTTTTAAATTTTTGTAGATGATTCGCAAAACCAGGCGTGTCATAAATCGAAAATTGTATCCAGAATGTCCACAATGCTTATGAAAAACTGTCATTTTTGTGATTTCGTTACTAAATTTCTTGGTCTTTTTTGTAGCTTACTTTTGGTTTTTATTAAATAACTTAAAAAAGACTCAAGCTATTGACTAGGAATCAGGACCGTCTAAAAGCTCTAAAATAGTGATTAAAATAGTGCATTTGAACGTCAAAATTGGTCAATTTTTGACAAAACTGCAGAAAAAGCTAGGCTTTATCAATACTACTAGCCAATACGAATCCCTCCAATAGCATGGTATCGGTAAGGATTGGTAGTGGGTAGCAGTTTTAGCCAATATTGGCATTAGCTACAAAAAATAATTAAAACGGTGTATTTAAACGTAAAAATTGAACAATTTTCTACAAAATTATGAAAAAATAATTCTCCCAGCTGATATCACTCCTTCCTACGCCATGGTATCGGTAACGACCTGTATTAGCGAGCAGTATTGATGTCGGTGCAGCTCTGATTGTGTTCAATCTTTACATTTATAGTTTAAGTCTTTAATAATGAAACTTGCAATCCGTAAAATTCGATAAACCAACATAATTCTGTAGTTTTTCTTCCATTTTTAAGTTATATTATTCTATCTCCATTTTGGTGCTGCCTGTACAGCCTAGAGTGTGTCAGATTTTTTTATTTTATTTTTTTTGCTACTGTCATCTTCATGCCAAATCATAAAAATTCCCACCATTAACGAAATATATGCTCTAATTAATTTTCTTTAAATCTTTACACAAATCGTCAAACGCGTTTATCTCAAAACTGGTAAAAGTGACATAGAGCAAAATAATTCTCACATGACGAATAGACAGGAACATTTATCCGTTGTGTAAAACTTGCAATGCTGACAGTAGTTTGGCAAAGCCAATCAGAAAAAAAGAGCTTGTTTTGAACAGAAAGGGAAATTGCAGGCCTACATAAAATTTTATGTCAACTTAGCAAAAAAAAACTTTTCTCGCCTATAAAAGCTAAATTTTGGTATACAAAATACAAATAAAAGCCGCCTGCCCGCATGTTTCTTTTGAGTGATAAACTCCCATAAAACAAGGTACTTTTTTTTTTTGCCCTAATGTAAGAAATCCAAATCATTTAACTGTAAATTAGTACGATGTAACGGCTACCAACTAAGCCAAAGACACACTCAGTATTTTAAAATTTTCCCATATTATAAGCGCCCGACAATGTACATCATTACAGGGAGTGTAGCTTTTCACTGTATGAATAACCAACTCACTAGGCTACCACCTGTCTTCATCTACTTAATATTACACAAACGAATGTTTCTTCTTCAATCTGCTTTGGCTTATGTGTAATCACTGCCAGCTCATAAGAATGTGTACATAATTCTAACGAGGACGTTGCAGTCCTATTGCCCTATTCCTTGCACCAAGCGCTCACTTTCTACATGTGTAAATACTTGTAAATAACAGAATGGAGTTTTGTGAAGAGCGCAAAGAAAGTTGGTCTAGAGCGACGACAGACACATGCTGCTGCTGCTGGCTAGCCGCTACATGGGAAGTGCAAGACTTTTAAGCCTTAAACTCCGCCTTAAATTTATATATATACATACCTTATACACATGAATTATTTGCTAACTAATTGGACTCAGTGTTTTGAAGAGCCTATATACATTTTAGTTTTGATACAAGCAGTCCAGGCATCTTTGTGGAGATGCAGAAGATGGATGTTGACGTGTCATAAAACCCATTTTGCGTTGCAAATGGCATTCACCGTTTGCAGAGCCCTTGTTACTTAACTAGTTGCCAAGGGAAGCACCTAGTTATGTTAAAGCCCTTCTCTCGGCTTAGTTTAGTAGTAATTCACACTAACTCTTGGGTAGTTAGTTAAATTAAGACACAACTAGTTATTGTAACAAGATGGATTGATTTTGTGCGCTTCCAAAATTTGTTTCATTATGTTGATAAGGTCAAAAATCAAAACGGAACAATATTTTTGGGTTGTAGTAGCTAGAATTGTGCTGGAATAAGCTGTTTACATGCTTGCACGCTCTTAGATATTTACTAAATACCCAACGATGGTTATTCATGTTGAAACTGTCTTAAAGCATGGTTGCGTATTTAAAGAGATTTTATATTCTGCCAGTTATCCAAATTCTTTAAACTCTAATAACAAATTAGTTGAAAACAATTAAAAAAAAAACTACATGTCGTAAACTCGGTGCTTGTTTGTAATAATTGCTACAGAATTGTTACTCATGTCTGGTTCAACGGGTTCTATTACAACATTACTGTGATTTATACGTTTTTTTTTTTTTTTAAGCAGTTTCTCTCTTAACAATTATTAAAAGATTTGCAAGGAGAAGTGACCTACTGTAAAAAGCAGGGAGCAAGTGTTAAATAATTAAACCTACTGCTTGGTAAGTTCATTCAAAGGATTAAATTCAATCACGGGCTATGCATTATGAGCAATATATTGTAAGCTACTACACATTTGTATTAGCTATTACTCTAACAATGAGAATATTAATTGCTGGAAATCTGAAAACAAAAGCTGAGAACTGAATAGCAATCATTGTGTAAGGATACGCAAAATCATTTAGAAAGTTAAGTGCGTGGTTTCTGGTAGGTATCGTTAATTCCAAAAGTAATCGTGGGTAAAATGTTTGTTGATTTCAGAGCATTAAATTTGAATGTTTGGTAACTTTCCACCAGATTTTATTTGTTACCTATTTCAACCAGCTTAATCATACTTCGAAGTTTTTTCCATGCTTTACTGCAAAACATACATACAGCTTTGGTGCACAAATTTTTTTTCCAGTTTTCTAAAGTGCTGCAGTACATGCTGTATTTTAAGCCAGAGAAAATGTATAATCTTGTAGCTATTAAATGCTTTCCACCACAAAAATGACTGAGCCGAGAGTGCCATTGGGAGTGATTTAAGGGAGATTTAAACTCCCACCATTGTAAAATAAAATGTGTGGTTGAATGCTTGATATTCTAGCAAGTACACTAAACAATTTTTGCTGAATGATAACCTAAAATGCCAAATGTTCAGTTGTGCTTTTTTTTTGGAAAGTACGATCTTGTGAATTTCCGCATTTGATGTAAATTTTCTGCTTGGATTTTTGACTTAGCGATACAAATGAAATGTACATTTATTATCTTGCTATTTAAGTCTGTACTGAACACCTAATTTTCTGCTGAACCAAAACTATCCAATCAATCGATTAATTAATACATACTCAAGTTGATAGATTTCCGAAATATGATTTCAAACATGAGAAACCAGTTGTATTCAAAACGTTTTTCTTTTTTCCCAGCTCATATTTCTCAGCATTAACATCATTCAAATACACGAGTGTTGAATTCAAGTGAGTAATTCAAATAGTGAACCTGTCTTACTTTTCTACATTTCAAGAAAACTATTGCTCACCAATGCAAGCCGACCAACCTGAAATTGGTAAGGATCGATTTGGTACACCCCTAGTAACTTATAGGAAATCTGTTAAATCAAATGTGGGCCAAAATCCAAAAAACTACAGCTGTTTTATCAAATGGTTTCAATGTTAAAATTTGCTACTTAATAATAGTCCCTTTTCTGGTCATTTGAAAGCCCACTTTAGCTTCCCATTAATTAATTTATCAACTACTTCACTGTGACAGACCATCAAAAGATTGGTATTATTATTATTTTTTTTAATATGGAGTCACTTTCGATGGATAAACAAGTTATGTCCGTAATAAATACGGTACCTGTTGCACTCAAGTAAGCATTAAATACAAAAAGAATATTTAGTTCTGGGTGAAGTCGGGCTGAAGAGATCATTTTATCAGAGTCTGTGCTCAGAAATAACTCTCAACGGTAAATATCGAGCAGTTTAACATCCCAATCTACTGTTTCAACCACTTTGACAGGTTAGTTCTTAAACCATTGCGAAGTTAGGCCATTCTCATCTTGTTAACTGGAATGTCACTGCACCGCTAGCAACTTCAACGAATTGCAGCTGATATGGAGATTCCAGTTAAACCCAAACGACGGCTGATGTGGACAGCCCATTCACCCTTTTAACCACTTGGTTTCCAACTTTTCAGTGATTGAAATGCCAAGTTGGTATTTCGAACAGTTTGTAAGTGATACCCCAACTGTAGCAAGTCTCCTCTATAGGCGATAAACGGACAATTTCAATCTGCAAATGGGTGACTAAATTGTACACTGAAATTGTTAAGACCTTTGGTGAGTTCTGTAAAGTTATTACCGATCGCACCAATATTGGAATTGATAGAGTGAAAAGGTGGCATCAGTACAGCCTTTGGAAATAGTAAAAGGATAATATTTTATAAAAGATAAGTGTGGTTAGGTTTTTCCCATTCCACAATGTATAGGTTTGTAGTGGCCACCCAAGGACTTATCCCTGCTGTGCGCTTCATACATACTACCAAAATAATCCAGAAAAGCTCACTTTATGTACTACCCAACAGTTGAAGATACAAAGTGCTATATTGTTCTTTAACTACACCCTATAGGACTTTGTCAATTGCTTCACGTATACGTTAGATGGTTGGCATTGTAAGCTAAAGTAACCTCAATGCTGCATTGTAGCTAACATGACACCATGGAAAACTGAACATTTTCGCTAAGAAACAAATCTAACATTGAAAAATATCTCCGAAATATTGCCAATACAGCGTGTTTTACATGGTAGACTAAAGCAACCACCCCAACATACAAATTGCAAAACGTGTTATGTTTAAAACTTGTTCAATTCAATACCAATTTTTATGTTGATGTAACGGGGTGACAGTGTTTATTTGTCAAGAAATGTTCACTAACAAGACGCGCAATGCTGAGGGAAGCCAGATATAATGTCCAAATTTAACAACAAATTTATAGATACAAGTGACAGTGGACCAATCTGAAAACCACTTCTGACATTTTTGTGAATTAACAAACTCGGCAGAATGTTTCTATACCATCCCTCCATACGTTTCCTTCCTACAAGTTTCGTCCTGTTATTATGAAACCTATGTTGTATTGCAAGGAGATTTCTCTTTGTTTTGTTGGTACTATAGAAAGGTTATGTTTGTGCTCCTATGCAATTGTTGATTTTATGTACCCAAGATTTGCTGTGATTTAATGACTACTGGTTTGACGTAGTAGTTGAGTTTTGTTTCAACTTTGACATCAAATGATTCTGTTTACTCTGACCTTGATTTATTTAAATATAAAATGGCATCACTTTAAGTATTTAGTATTTCATTATTTATCCTTACTGACAACTGAAAGATGACGAAACGTAAGTGCATAAAGGTGGCTTACTGAACTACGTTATTTCTAGTGTATGATTTTCGCTGTTGGCTTATTTTCAATTTTCCTTAATATTATTTCCAGCGATTTATGTCTATTTAGTACTGTGGAATGGCACCCCCTATTTATTTCCACATGAGAAACACCTTTATCTATAAGCAAGTCCATCCAACTGCATTTGTGTAAAAAGGAGAAATTAATATTAAAATAGGAGAGTTGTAAGCAGGGAAAAGAACTCGGGCACAATCCTCTTGAATTTTCGGTGGTAAAGATGTGTAAAGGAATGTCTAAAACACTTAGCTGTTCCGACCATCTTCACCAGAAGTGCAACAGTTCGAAGATGACACCACTGAGTGTCAGTGTTATTCAAATCATATCAGAAACTGAAACTGGTAAAGAGGGTTGTCAAGTTCCGAATGGTTCGGCCCCTCAAAGGAGTGATATCAACACACAAAAACATTAGCAAAGTTAATCGCACCGATTGATAGTTCAAGGTTAAATGAAAACTATGTTAAATGTTCAAGTTTTCATTTAACATCCAAAATTTTATTCGGTGTGATTAACTTGGCAAATGTTTAGGTGTGTTGATATCACTCCTTTGAAGGGCCAAACCATTCAGAACTTGGCGGTCCCCTTTAGCAGTTTTGGTTTTTGATATGAATTGCTTCTTTTTTAGTTGATTTTCCATTATACAAATTTCTTGTTAGACAATTATGCAACTTTCTTTGCCACCTGCTGCTTCTCCCCATTCCCGCACCCTCTGGCATGGGCGACGGACATCTAAGTGTCTCATGGCTAGGGATATTTGCCTACTCCTTACCCATGTTCTCCATCCTGCAGAAGATGCTAAACAAGATTTGGTCTTCACGGGTTTCCTTCATTCTAATTATAGGAAAACCGGTAGTGAGCGCATCTTCGGTCTCTCGGCCTCTTTAGAGTGACGTAGAAACGTGAAGGATTCTGGAGAGAAGACTGCGTTGTCACTACGGTATTTTTCCTTTGAGGTCCGTATTGACATGGATCATATGACATGACTTAGCGGTAATGAGACGTAAGGCGAAATTAATTCCCGTGTTGTTGGAGGTAAAGGTTTATTCCTCTTACGGCATTAACAAAAGTACAACACGTTTTGTGGCTGTAGCACTCGTTTCGTCTTTCCATCAATTCCAAGTCATTGCGTATTTCCGTCCATCATTCTCTTTTCATTCACTAAAAGTTAGAAAACGTTTGACCGTAAAAGAAACAACTTTCATCTACCTTCTCTTCAATGTTGGAGAATTCCAGCCGGACCCACATACACAATATTGGGGCCTGACGCTCCATCCAAACCATGCCATTCTTCATAATCAAGCGTGGAGACTAAAGAGCAACCGAAAGAAAGCAGGTATTTCTTTCCCTGATGGTTCACGGTTCAGGTTTTTTTTTCGAATAGCTCGGCTCACAGAGATTTCACGGACTTGTGGTTGGGCTTAAAATTGTATTTCCACCAAAGTTCTGCACTAAAAACCAAAGAAAAACCCCTTCTCCTATTGTAATTAGATCCTTTGGCTCAGTTTTGAACCCATGAGTGGGAAATGGGTTCAATGCCCTATTTGTATACTTCAATTCTACCTGGAGCATACAAAACCTTCCTTGCCTATACCTGCAACCCTGAAGAGGGTGGCTCCTTAGATACCCGTTTTCCTCAATATCGAAAGGAACTCCCTTGCCTACACCTGCAAACCCAGATAGGGTGGCTCCTCGGATGCCCGTTTTCCTCAATATCGAAAGGAACTCCTCACTTCCATGGTGCAGCCAGTCGTGTATATGCAAGGTAATAAAACGTGCCTGCAATGTCACTGGACCTCCCCTTGGTGCGAGCACACAAATTGAGCTCTTTGGCATCATCCTGGCGTTTCGCCTCAGATATTCCATTGAACAAAGTAGTATCTGCTGCTTGCTAAGATGGGAAAAATGCGCTCATCAGCCAATATGTGAGAGATGTCTGTTGGAGGTTCCAACATGAAAGAGCATTTTTATAGCCGAAGAAAATATACATTACCTGTTTTAATAGCAGTTCCCCCTTTTGAGCTTATTTTCCCCTAGAATCTTGAAAGTTGTCTTCACTGCCGGGCTCGTACGGTACTGTCTGGGTCGGCTTATATAAGCTCCGGTGCAGTCTTCCGTTGGCATCATTTTTTCTAGGGCAATCGCCGTGTGTGGTCGCTCTTGAGTTTTTCCCGCTTGACCCTCCGCATACCTCCACCCTGCGGAAGTACTCCTCCGTTACAGCTTCCACCCTCCGTGGCTCTTCTCGGCAACTTTTCCTACCTTCGATGCAGAACGACTCTCCTCCAGCCTACTCGGGCTTACCACCTCCGCCTTCCCTTCCGTCGGGAAACCCCTCGTCTGCCGTTCCCTTTCGGGATCCACTGACCCGGGACGACGCTTGTTTGTCCTTTTCACGACCTACAGTTTCACGACCTTCATCCTTAACCGACATGCTTCGCCGCTCATCTCGGTACGATGCTGCTTCCGCTCCGTCGGGTCTTCCTCATCCTGACACTCACTTGGTTCGGACCGCGGATCTCCCGCACCCTTACAACCGGAAGACTTTGTTCCTTCATCAGGGGAGGGCCACATTTCCCTCCTACGTTTCCCAAGCACCTGCTCGGCGCTCTGGCAGTCTTCTTGTGGCACACTCCTGCCTTTACCGACAACCTCGACAGCCACCTCCGCGGTTTTTCCTGAACTTCCCTTCTGCTGCCCAGAGGGAAGGGGAGGGGGCCTTCCAGAAGTTTGGATCCTCTTTCACAGGCTCCACCCCGGGAGCCTCTTCCGCACCATCTGCACCACCCTCATCCTTTCCGCCTCCGCTACTGTCATCACCTTTGGTTAAGATTCCTCTAGGCGCAGATCCCCGTTCATCTCCAGCCTTCTTCCTTCCGGATGCTTTGCGCCTTCTGCTTCCCTTTCCAACATTCAGCAGACCACTTCTTAACCCAGACCTTCCCTCCGGAGATCATCCTTCGCTTTTGGTTGGACTAGAAAATCCAGAATATGCGTTAGCATTTCACCTCCTCATTGGATTACACTACGGAAGCAGCAACCGTTATCTAAGCAGCGTGCATACCGAGCACGACGACAAAAGGAAACCGCCTCCACCATTACGAAGACCGCAGAATCATCGCCCAAGCTTGCCTTCCATTCCTCCGCACCACATAATCTTCCCAGCACTTCGGCTGTTAAAGGGTCGATGAAGAAAGGTGCATCCGGAACCATAATGCCACCCGTTTCCAGCCAGCCTGAACATCAGGCCCTCAAAAGCTCTCGCACCTTCACACCCTTAAAACGGAAGGCGTCGCTTCATACAACACCTCAGACCTCTCCAAAACAACGAACGAAAGTTATCCATCAAGCATCCCGATCTTGCCACAAAACACCCACGGAAGCAGACGGAGATCACACACCAGCACTCTCCGCATCCTCCTCTTCAGCCGCGACATCCTGCAATAGAGGCAGTCTCGGCTGTCCCTGGTACGTCCGGCTTCCGCTCTGTGAAAACTAGCATGCCTTCCTCTACGTCAGTGAAGATCAAGGTGGCACGTTTACCTTTTGCACCTCCTCGGCAACATGTCACGCTTCCTCCCGCTCACAGCGATTCAGCCACTTTGCCTCCACCCATTTCTAAACCGGTGACTTTATCTAGCATTCCTGTCCCTCCGCTTCACCCTCCGCAATTACGTTCCACTACGCAAGACACAGTTCCTCCGAATCCACTCGTTCCCTTCCCATCAGCAGCCATTTTGCGGGAAGCCCTCACCAGGGGGGG